>PVKN010015489.1:0-18484 GCA_004027915.1 Capromys pilorides | reverse complement strand
TGGTGGATTATCTTCCTAAGTATTTTCTTCTATTATCTCTGCATGAGACAAAGTCCCAGCTCCTGATAGCTCCATTGGGAGCCACCAGACCAAGTCTATCCATCAAAGTAAATCCACATAAATCAGGTAGGGGCCCTGATGAAATCAGAGGGGAGGATCCTGACAGCCCATGTGGGAGAAGAGGTCAGTGAAGAAAGTATCTGTGCCTTTGGAAATGGGGTCAGAAGAGCCAGGCAGTCAAAGAGTTCCTCATTAGTTCTCTGAGCTACAATCCTGGTATATTCATTAGTGTGGAATTATCTCAGAACTGTTGTGTTCTGTTATGACTTCTAAAAAGAAATCTATCACTTAGATTTTATGGAAAGTTTGAGCAAGAATATATATTAGGAGTCAACTGGGACCAGGGAAATAGCTCAGTAGAATATATGCTTGCTGGGCAAATGCAAGGACCTGAGTTCAATTCCCTGTCCCCCCCCACAAAAAAAAAAAAAAAAATCAACAACTAATTCTACAATGGAAAAACAAGACAAAACAACTGAGACAGAGAGATTTTTGTTTATTCTTGTTCACTGCTGCACGCTTACCTCAAAGCATACAGCTGGAGCTCTTTATGTATTAAATGAATGAAAGACTAAAGAGATAGGCAACACAACAGCTTCTGGGCAATTGGGAAGTCACAGACATTAGCTAACCATGTAGCCGAAGTCACATAGCTTAAAAGCAAAGGAATAACCTCCAAACCTGGGATTTGTTCTTTTGTTTTCCTGTCCAGTGATATGGCACTGAACTTACACTGCTCTTTAGTATAAGCAACTAGTATAAGGGAAGCCCTTTGGGTTAGGGGACTGTCCTTGGAGAAGATCCAGATGTCCTAGATGGACCCTGCTTAGTTCTTATGAGAGGACTCTCATAAAAACCTGGGCCTGGCCATATCCCCCTGTTTGGCTTCCTGTTTAGAGCTGGCACCAAGGTATTTGGACCTTTGGCCTCAGATGAATAAACCTCTTTTTTTCTTCGTAAGTAGCCTGCCTTGGATATTTCACTGCAGCACCAGAAGAGGGACTGCTACCCCTGCCTGTGGGGGAAGCTCCACCGTGAGAATCCTTAGTCAGCCCAGCCCTGGTTATAACAAGGCAGATACCAGAGCCAGTGGGCTGGGGTCAAATTCATATCCTCACTTAAGAGCTATACAGTCTTTGGCCTCAGTGTCCTCACCAGGTAAATAGGGGTGATAATGATTGCACTTACATAGTAGGGTAGTGACAAGGGAATGGGTTTTCATCTGTGAGGCATTTGGGATCATTCCCTGCCACACATCAAACCTTCTATATGTTCCGAGTATTGCCCTGTGCAGAGTCCTGGTTTTGCTATTCAAACAGGAAAGAAAAAGATGCATAAGTGAAATCACATAGTCAGTGGTCTGCATCCTGGGGCCTGGAGTCCCTGGGATTAGAGACCCACATTCTTTGCTGTGGTCGAGGCCCTTCCCTTGCTCACACCTCCAAGAGCCTAAAGCTTTGCTAAGGGCCAATTGCTTTTCTATATTTAGTGTAGTTTTCAAAAACCATGTTTGCTGCTTTTTGTTCTGACTCTAAATGTAATGCATGCCCTTCATCAAAGGCTTTGCACATAAAAAAAAAGTGCAAAGAAGAAAACAAAAATTATACTCTACTTCTCACAGACAATGCAGGGAACATAGATTCTTTGTCGCCTATTGTCTGACATCCATACATGTTGTCTAAGAAAAGGAAATTTCCAAAGTCAACCCAGGACTCAGGCGGAGGCTGAGGGGCAGTGTGTGCTTGTACCATGCTAAGCCTTATTGTGATGCAGTTACCATAAAGTGGGCATGTACCCCATGATGAACGTGCCAGTCAGGCTTAAGGAACTGAGAAGGGAAATGCAAGCTGCTGCCCCTGTTGGAGATGAGATATTAATGATTCACTCACATCTATCCTGGTGCTTCAAGTCAGCAGGGGACAGAGATCATCTTTTGAGAAGAAAGTTGGCACCAAAGAGACTCCTGACAGCACACATGTCTGGAAAAAGTTCTTGGCCAGCATCTCTATGGATTTGCCAATTTTTGGATAAATAGCTGCCTGTTCACACAGCGAGGAGCGTAGGTCAGGATTAGTTCAGTGTCAGAGAGGGGAAGCTGCTAAAGCTGCGTGGTGCCATTCAGATGCCCAGTTAGGGATGCTGCAGTCTCCATCAGGTGCAGCCCAGAGAGGAGACGAGGGAGAAGCTTCTCTACGCTGCTCTGACCTGGGGGCTGGGTCCTCTACTATCTCTGACCTGGCCAGGCTTCTTCTCACGCTGTGAAGCCTTGTTGTCCTCTAGGCACTGCAGCCACTTGGCCATTACCTCAAGTCCCTTCTCCATCACCCACTGCTTCTCATGTGCCCTCACCTGTCCCAAAGGCTGATATTGACTCAGCGACCTCTTGGGACAACTCTATGGGGTGGGCATGCCTATCACAATTCCCATCTTATAGCGCAGGAAACTGAAACAAAGACCACTGGTGTAATGTACCCCAGTGACACATGGTGAGTGTTCAGGGCTGCCACGTGAGTCTTGCCGACCTGACTTCAGAGCCTGGTCTCTTTAACATCTCTTCTCCATGCTTTATGTGGCATGTAGGTGAGCATCCCTTGGAAATGCTTCTTTCCACCAACTTTAAATATTTTGGTTTTTAAAAAACCCACTTTGCCATAATATAAGCATAATAACCACAAAATCATTGATTAGATTGGCTAATTACATAAAATCTTATATATGCACAAATGATCAATACTAATGCTCAGATTATGTCTTCTTCTAAATGACCCAAAAGAATTTCCTGATAGATCATAAACTGACTTTGGGAAATGTTGATTCTAGGAAGTGGAGGAAGACTCATCCTCACCTACATAAAATGATTCTCTTTCAAACTAGCAGGTATTTCCTCTTTCACTTGTGCTGGCCAAGAACTTAAAGCAGCAGGCCTCTAAAATGCAGCCACTCATCATGCAGTGATGAAGCAGTGTGACCTTAAAGTCAAAGGGACCAGATGCAATCCCGGCTCTGCTCTTCACTACCTATGAGGTCTTGAGTGAATTACAGTGGAGCTCTATGAGTTTTCCTCATCTCTACAACAGGACAACACTTACCAAGTGAGGTTTGAGTAAGATAACAGACTCAGAAGCAGCCAGCTCAGCGGTCTTTCTGTGGTCAGTGAAAATACTCAGTCCTCCATTCTGTTATTTCTGCCTGGGTTTTGTAAAGGTGGGGAGATAGAAGTGCAGCCTTTCAAAGCCATTACTGAGGTCCTATGGATGGCAAGGCACAGTCAGGACTTTTGATACTGGTGGCTAGACTTTCCATCTGGGACTGACATCTACAGCACAGCGTCCTGGTGCTGAACACAGGGCCTGGCAACACTGATGGAAGTGTAAGAATCAGATGGGGCCAGAGGTCCCAGAGAAGCCTCTTCCGCCTGAAAGAACAGATTTCTCCTTCCCATCTCCCTGTTGGGGACTGGTTCCCACACACTGAGACCTAAGCAGGCTGAAGAGATTTGAAAATCTTTTCTGACCTCTTAAGCACAGGTTGGGAGCTCTGGGGATCTTTCCAGACTCCATTGTTCAGGTTGAGAGTAACTTTAGGGCATAGTTGTCCTCCTTCCCCACTGAGACCACCTGGGAAATAACGATTGTGCTAAATGTCATTTAATACTATTTTTTTGAGGGGAAAGCAAAGAGAAACACTGAACAAAACACTGTCCTTCATTTAATTACAGGAACAGCCAGGGCCAATTTGGCAGCTGTTAAAATGCCAGTCTGTCTCTATGCCATCTTTGCTCAGCAGGGGTAGAGTCCAGACTGGCTGCTGGAGGCTGAAGATGGGGACAGAGGTCAACACTGCTATCAGGCACCATGTGGCCCAGTCTGCATCTCACCACTTGCTTTCATCTCTCCTCATCATTGTGTTTTTTAGGCTCTCTGCCTTTGCCACTTCTTCTTACAAGGTCTGGTCTAGAGGCACAGGGCATCTGCATGGAAAGGGACTTTGCACATCACCCTTTTCAATTGGTTTTCAAAGGGAGAAAATGAAGCTCAGAGAAGCAGAGTGGCTGTCTCAAAATCATTCAGCACAGTGGAGCAAAGTAGGTGTCACACACAGAGACCACATCAGACAGGAAGGAGTTAGGAGCTTAAACTCTGTGGCCACACTCACATGGCCCTCCGTCCTAGCCCTGCGCTAGTTGTGTGATTTTAACCAAGTTACTTTGTCTCTTTGATTTCTGTTTCTTTATCTGTAAGATAGTGTGACTCATAAAGATGCCAAGAGTAACCACCAGGAGCCACAGAATTAAATCACCATGGCCTTGATGACAACCATGACTACTACTGCCATCTCCTCCACCACCATTGTCATCATCAAGTGGAATCTGGGCTTGTTAATGTAATCTGAACTACTTGATCCAGCCACACCTTAAGTCACAACCAATGTTTTAGTTATCTGATCTAATAACTTTTTTACTCACAAGCTAGCATGAGCTGGGCTTGTTTCATTGTCCACCAAAGCGATTGGCCTAAATGTGCTACCCTTATCTGTGCTAATGTGCAGGGCATCTTCAGTGCCAGAAACTCCTTTTAAATGTGAAGAGACAAGGAGTCTACATACAGGTAGCTGGACAACCTCAAAGATACAATTTAGAAAAATGATACAATGTAAAAGTTAGGGGATGGCTTCTGAAAAGCTTGAGATATGGAACTCACTGTTCACTGTCCCCCTTTTTAGGACTACTAGGCAAACTGAGGAACAGATCCAGCCAAAACAATACCTTCTCCAGCAATGGAAGAGAAAATCTAATCCCAGAATTCAAACTGATATGTTGAAGGGGATCAGTGGGAAAGGGGACAGGTGAGGGCCATGGTGGCTTGGTGAGGTGGGCTTTGCTCAGATGCACATACATGACAAGGCCCAGTGAGGTGGATCTTCAGAATTTTTCAAGACCAGCATTAGTCTGTATATTCATGAGAAATACTTCTCTATTTAAACAGAGCCATTAATTTTCAAGTAAAATATCTGGACTAAAACTAAACACCAAAAGGGCCAAGCATAGCCCAGGAACAAGGTGCGAGGATCGCATGACCTGTGTGGTACTCTGAGGCCAGTGCGGAAAAAGCTCAGATCCCATGCCTGAAGCTGATCTCTGCCAGTAGGAGCAGAGACACTGCTCATTTGAAGTGAGAGAGATGTTGTGGATCTGGTTTGGGGTTTTAGGTGCCCTCTTATTCCATGCTGACATCCTAGATAGCAGTGAGGGGCAATAGGGTGGGGTCAGACTACTGAGTTCAACTCAGTGTTGATTTCTTCCACTGGACAGTAAGTTCCTGAGAGTGAGTTTTGTTCATCACTAAATCAGTGCCTGGCATGCAATTAGTACTTGATAAATATACTATCTGATGCATGTCTGGCCAACCAGATGCTCTCGGTTATTACTTAGATGCTGGGCCTCTGTTTTTCCACAAGAAAATGGGAATTAAACCGTGGCTACCTTAATCCAAGGGCTGCCTCACTGAGATAATGCGCTCCACAAAGTGTACAGGGCTTGAACAGTGTGAAAAGCATTTATATATTTATTTGTCTTTGGATGCCAGGAGAGGTCTTGTGCCTTCTTCCCACCCTCCACCCTTCTCTGGTTGCATAGAATTGGCTTGGAAGGAAGCTCACAACTTGCTGCTCAGATTTTCCATTTGTGTTTTGCCCAAAGGAGGGGAATGATAAGTTACCTTGCATTGTCTCGACCGTGTGACTTCAAGAAGTTCATATCTCGATATCGGGAGAGAAAGGCCACCAGCTGGTCATTTGTCCTATGGAAACAAATGGAGAGAGGGGTCAGAGACCATGGACACTTCGGGTCTACATTGCTAACTCAGCCATGGAAGCCAGGGTTTGCTCCTAGTCAAGCTTCTGCTTGACTCCCCTTCTCTTATCACTGCCCCACAGCTGGGGTATCTTCTTCAGAGGTTTCTTTAGCCTTGGACCTGTGCCCCCCATGAAAATGGACCGTGGGTGTATATCCTTCCTTTCATATACTCCACTGAACCAGGAACTCTTTAAGGACAAACAGCATTTTAGCTGTTCTAGTACCACACAAGGCTTAGTGAACAGAAAAGAATCAGTAGCTGAATGTCAAACATAGAACTTCCTTGGGTTTCTTGCACTAAGTTTGCCTGGGAATTTTGTCCTGTATCTTCCCACTGCTTGCCTGTTCTTGTATCCAGGTCTCCTTTCAAATGTCACCTCCTCACAGAGGCCTTTCCTGAAGTGGTGCCCCCATCCCTCCCTGACAGAATGCTGTTGGTTATGTTCTTGCATGAGCTCCATGAGAACAGAGCCAGTTGCATTTGTTCTCTGGCACATAATAGGTGTGGTGTTAATGTGGGCTGAACAAGTGAATGAACACAGGGGGAGCTGAGTGTGAACTGGCTCCTTCAAGTGCAGCCTGAAGAAGGAATGCGCCCATGAATGAGCGACTCCCAAGTCTTCAACAACCACTGGGCTACTGATTGAGAGTGCTTTAAAAAATATGAAGTGCAAAGCAAATGGTGACATCGTTCCCAGCATTGTTATCCCAAATTTATCGCCATCAATCTCGGCACTAGCAGTGCAGTCACAGCTAATCAGCTTGTGCATACAGCTGTGACAGTATTTTAAAAGGCAGTCACACAAGCCTCCATCTGCCAGAAACGCAGTTGCCTCTTCCGCTGAATAAACCCAAACAGGTAAATGGTGCTGATGTGACAGCTCCTTTATCACCTCTGTCAGGGAGGCTTCCTCAGCAGGAAGGGGTTAACCATTGTTGCAAGTTGGAGAAGCTGGGGAGGGGGTGGGGCAGAGCAGAACATCTCTGGGAATAGAAAGGAGGCTGGACCTTTGGGAAGCAAAACAGGACAGTGCCTTACAAAGCGATGCACGAGCTCCAGGAACGGGTGGTGGCCTGCGAGTCACTGTGTGCCTAAGGATGTCATTTATCCACTCTGAATGGTGGCCTTCTCTGAATTTCCTTGGCTGTTAGTTAAACAAGCCACACACATACACAGCAGGTTTTCCATGTGTGTATATTGAAGGGCTGTGTGCATGTAAAGGGGGCACACAGCAGGTGCATAATAAATACACGTCACCCTGCTCTGTCTACCTGCTCTCTGGCTTCCTGCTTCATTTCCCCGTGGCTATGACCTCACCACGCCGAACCCCTGCCTCTCAGTGGATAGTCCGCTCATGTTGACCAACTCATAGTTCTGGTAGGGAGGGGGTGACACAAAGCAGTTAAGTGATGCCGCAGTGAAAATGAGTGCAGCTGATGTCCCATTCTATTACTGAAAAAAACACGAATCCAAAGTGGCTGTGCTCCTGGCAGCAGCAGACACCAAAAAGACCCTGTCAGGCTACAGCAGCAAACCCATTACACATGCAAAAAGCTGGGTGGCATTCCACGCAGCTCTGCACAGAGGTCACTCCCGGGCCCTACACGAAGACTAAGCCCACATATCCGCACAAGGAGGCACTCCCCCTGGGGACGAGAATCCACCTCTAGGCCCCATCGCTTGCAGGAAGAGGGTCTTTAAGAAGTGGCTGGAAGAAGTGGAAATGAAATCAGCCCACACACAAAAGATCCAAGCTGTGTCTCTTCTCTAGCCATAAAGCAGCCCTCTATCGCTGCATCTCAGCAGTGCTTACTTACCCACCCCCACGCGCTCACTACGATAGTTCATTATTGTCGTCCTGATGAATACAGGACAAGTTAACCTCTGAATGGGTCCCAGCAGCAGGAATAATGAACAGGGGCCTCTCGGGCAACCTTGGTGGGAGGATTGCAGGGGCCGGGCCAGGCTCCTGGGCCCCTTCTGTGAAGCTCAGGCCTCCCAGGGTCAGCCCTGTGAGCTCCATTTGGCAACTCCAGAAAGCATCATTCAGGGCCTTGAGCTGGGGCTCTTTTCACATTTGACGCTTCACTGAGTTCCTGTCTGACGAGGATGAATAGGCATTTAGCGAATTTACTTAGCGATGCTTCCACATGAAATCGTCTCAAAAGATGACATCTTGGGGGAAGGAGGGGAAGGGGATAGGCAGGGTTTCCAGGCCTAGAGCTGAGGATAAAGCCCTTTTCAAAGCAAAGTGCTATGTGCTTGGTTAGAGTGGCTGGCTGGGTGGGGCGAGGGCACCCTTGTCCAGCCTGTCTCCCTGGGGTCCTTGGGCCCTTTGCCTTGTGTATGTCCCTGGGATGCTTTGGTATAAAAATGCTTATACCAAAACTAGACATTAAAGCCTAGTTTTCCCAGACCTTCCTGGAAAATAGTTAGAATTTGGCAGGGGAGGAGTTCTATTGTGGCTGTGAGATGCCCGTCGATAATTGCCTAAATAATATTTAGTTCTCTGCAGATAATTAGTAGCTTTGTGATCCCATGACACTCTACACTGCTCCTGTCTCGCTGGCTAGCTCTCTCCTCCCCTCACACATGGTTCTCACACCTTTCTCGCAGAATCTTATGCCAAGCTCATCCCTGGGATATGTCTTTTTGTCAATTTCTCTGTCCCTCCTGCTGACATGATTACAGGTCACACCTCAGTTGATGCCATTTCCTCACCCTCCTAATGGTAACTGGGGACCAGCAACCAACACTGTAACCATCATGATTTCCTCCATGAGGAAACCATTGGTGAAATAATCAATCAATGAACAAATGTATGGGAATCTTGGTTGAAATATGCAAATAAGAGTAATGAAATAATCTCACAAATCACAGCCATTTATTGAGCAAGCACTATGTTCTAGGCCTTGTGGCAGACCATTGCCACATTTTATTGCAACTGATGCAAACATGCAACAGAATGCAAGCTTTGTTCTCATTTTACAGACTGATGGCTGAGGATCTGAGAAGTCAGCCCTGAGAAAAGTGCAGAAGCAAGATTGGGAGTTGGAATCTGGCTTCCCATGTTACAGATGATGCATTTCAATACTGGACAGCTTCGAAAGATGACAGAGACTGAACAAGTGCGCCAAGGAATGAATTCCATTCCAAGGCGAGGAGAACACACGCGGGTGCATTAGTGCTTCCCACTTGTGGCCTGGGCTGCATACCCGCAGCTTCAGCCTACTGCTGTTAGAAATGCCGCATCTCAGGCCCCATGCAAGACCTGCTGCATTAACCTTTGCTTCTTATCGAGATTCCCAGCTGACAGTGTGCCCTTTAGTGCTTAAAAGCACTGCCCTCTGTCAGGCAGGAAGATCAGTAGCTAATTCCCTTTTTTTCTGCCTTCATCGGCTCCCCATGGCTTCTTCTGGAAAGCCCATACTGAGCAAGCTGCCTTCATTTCCATAAGCCTCATGGCTTGGAGTATTAAATCAAATCACATCTGTAAGACCTATGCAGTAACACCTGGCTGAGTAAGCCCTGGACAAATGTTAGCTGCTATTGAATAGCACTTTTGCCATCTTCAACAACAGATGCTTAAGACACTAAACTTGGGAAAGCGGTATGGTGAGCCAACTTGATTTGAACTTGGAAGGCTTTCTGTGCATTCCATCTATGGAATGTTTTGCATAGTGCAGAGTGGGAAGGGCTTCTTGGGAGACTCTTGTCCAGAACACCTTGTTCAAGGTAAGATGCTGAGGACTGTTCCAGAAGCACATATAGCTTGTATTGAGACTGACAGGATAAAGCCAGCAATGTGCACAGGATGTTTACGAATCTCAGGATTTAGGATTTTGAACCCCTGAGGCCACTGGATGTGTACAGCCTTCACAGAGCACTGGATTTAGCCCTCCTGGAGCACAGGGGACCTACCATTGTGACACGCAAATGCATGTGATGGGTGGGGCTGGGCACTGTTGTATGGGTAGCTGAGGAGGGCAGGCTCGAGACACTTTCTGTCAGAATAGACCATGTATTTCCTAAAATTTTCACGTATTCATTTTCATAGCTATTTCATGTGTTTAATATAATGCCACTTAGCTTCTTTCTAAGCAACAATGTTTATTGTATGTGATGTACTATGATTTTTTTCAATTTCTCATTATGATAAAATTACAATAGAAGACTTCTTAACCTTTTTTTGTGAGGTACTTGAGACTGAACTCAGGACCTTCTCACTGAGCTATACCCACAACCGTTTTTATTTTGAGACAGTACCTTCCTCATTGCTCAATTACTCAAACTTGTTCCTACTTGTGTACTGCTGTCTCAATTCTGGGAATTTTGGCATGTGCTTGCCTGGCTATGAGCTTAGCCATATTGAAGTGTTTATATTGCGTAATTAAATACATTCCCATTTCCATGTAATCATCACCACCATCCATTTATAAAACTTTTCCTCTTTCAAAGTGGAAGCTCTCGACTCATTCACAAACAACTCCCCTTTCTTTTCTTGTTCCTGACAACCACTCTTTTATTTTCTCTTGCTGCAACTGGATTTTCCTATGCACTTCATGTAAGTGTAATTATACAGAATTTCTTTTTGTGTGTAACTTACTTCACCTATCACAATGTCCTCAAGTTTCATTTATGTTGGGCATATGTCAGAATTTCTTTTCTTTTTAAGGGTAAATAGTATTTCAATGTGATATAGTATATGTATTTTTATATACATGTGAATTAACAATGATTACTGTATTTACTGTGTACTTCCTAAATCAATGAGACCATTAAGGGTTGCTGAGGACTAAGGTTTAATTGGCTGGAATTTCCAGAATATAGAATTCTAGATTTGGAAGTCCCATGGTCCTTGGTAAATTGAGATGAGTTGTGACGTCAGGCAGATAAACTTACCAAGGGATGTGTGATCACTGAAATAATGTTCACACTCTGCAGGATTAGAAAGCCTACCTTTCTAAGAAAAGCACACATGTACAAAAAACCATGAAAGTAAGAAAGCCAATTGTAATTCTTCTCTTTGCTTTTAAAGTTATATTATGAAAGTTTAGATTACAACAATACAGAAAATTATGTGGCAGCACCACTGACCAGGACATCTGCTGCCTGAGCACCCACTACACGCTGCCCAACAGTAACCTAAGAACTTTGCATCTGTTAATTCACTTAATCTCCATGCCAACCTTAACAAGTAGATGCGACTATGCCTATGACCACTTTTACATAATATATATAGGAACGTGTATATACAGTTCATGATGTAATGGACATATCCTGCTGTTGTATCTAATTAGCATGTACAGGTAGATATCACCCTTTCAGTGGCCACCCAGAATCCCACAAATGGCTTCAGATAATCCCCTGATGGTGAACATTTAAGTTGTTCACATTTCTTTCTTCTTACAGATACCGCTCAAATGTACATCCTTATGTAGGCAACTTCCCATGTAGAATATGATATATTTCTACATGATTAAATTCTTAGATATGAACTTGTTCATTGAAAGATTATTTTAGGCTCCCCTTTCAGAAAAACAGAGCACATGAAGAGGCTTCTCCAAGAGTGGGGCTCTCACCATTGTGCAGGAGCCATGTATCCCGTAGAGCTGGGAGAAGGAGGAAACTGCAAAAGCCAGTTGGAGAGATGTCCTGGAGGGGCTGGCAGGCTCCTAACAGTGGAGACTCTCGGGCAGGCTGACCAGGCCTGGACAAGGCTTTTGCTTCTTCCATAATACCAACAACTAGTAAAATCCTGGTGGACAAAAGAACCCTATCTGGAAGTGCAGTTGGCCTCCTGCCAAGCAGCAGGGTACGTTGGAGGTAAATGCATCCTGTTCTGTACCTGGAGCAGCTGCGCCAGGTGGAGCCCATCTGCCTGCTAACCGCCCTGGGATTTTCCATTCCTGTGGATGGGCAGCACCATGGACAGTAACCTTGGGGCCCAGGTTTACTGAAAGCACAGCGCTGAGTCCAATTCTCCCTGTTCTTTAGGGCCTGGCACATAGTAGATGCTCAGTAATATTCACTGTCATGTTTAATAGGTGCTCATTGGTACACTGTCACACACATCCAACTCTGTAGCTGCTGTGCCCAGTCAAGAGCCCACCTCACGGGCAGGACTCAGTTGGCTCCTTTGCAGTACTGATAGACTCCTTGGGCACAGGGAACATAACTCCTGTATTTGTGCATTTGTCCATTCTAGTTGTGTTACCAAGAGGGCTCATGCTTACGTCTTTACCCAGAGAACTGAGGGAGACCAGGAGCTGCAAATGCTGAGCACAGAAAGCTAGTGGGGAAGCTTAATAATCCCAACTGCATTGAATGTCACGTGCTCATCTTAGATCTCTCTACAGCCTTGTCCAGAAGGTGCTTGCTGTGCATCAATGAGGTGGAGACTGGACAGGTACCAGGGCTTTCCCAAAGTCTTAGGTGTGGTGGAATGGGGCCAAAGGCCTGTGAACCCCAGGAGAGAGCGAGTGCACCTTTCTGTCCTGCTTTCCTTGTGGTGGGTAAGCAACAGCTATGTGTTCCATATCATTAGAAATGGAGCCAGGAAACAAATAGGAAACAGAAGCCATTGTTGGGAGCATCTTATTTCCTTTTAATAGGATTATGGCAGAACAAACATTGCACAGTAGGAGCCAACACAAATAAAAGCCTCTGTCCAGGGTGCATGTCTTTCTCCCGTGCTCCTCAAAAATCAGAGGCTGCCATCTTTGTTCTGTCTTCCTCATTCCATCTCATGAATAGATTTGGATCTATCTGTCCACATGGATTATTTGTGTGTGTAGCTGCTAGGGGGTGAAAACATCGCTGTTGTTCCCTGTCCAATGCTCCATATGGTTAACACATGAATCTTAACAACATCTTCTGGTCTACTAGAAAAATGAAGAAGTTCGAGGTTGTAAAATAACAGCACAGCAAAGTCAAGTTTGTGGCTTTCTGAAGAAGTGCAAGAGAAAAAGAAGTGGGAATGAAGCAAATCCCTGATTTTAATGTAATCTAGACTTACAGAGACAGTCACTTTTGCTAAGATTAAAGGGAAAATGTAAAGGAAACACCAAGCACCACTTTTCTTTCTGGATGTCAAGCTGAACTGCAGCCACTTTCAGGCTGTGGAGGGAAAACAAACTGCATGAGCTGCTACTCTGGCCCCCAGACTGCTCTAGTCCCCTCCTCCAGGAAGCAGCTGCAGGGTCTTTCTACAGCATGAGTCTGACCACATCACTTCTTGCACTCAATGTCCTTTGGGGGGCTACTGGCCACCAGTGGAACAATGTTCTAATTCACTAGCAAAGTATATGAGGTTGTTGTTGCTCTGGCCCTGGCCACTCAGTTTTCAGAGGTACTCAAAGTCTTCTGAGTATTCCATGCTCTTTGGTAATTCATACTTTCAAGCTCTCTTTGCTCCCTGGGTAATCTGAGTTCTCAATGGACAGGTCAAGCTCTGTGCCAAATATCTGGACCATCAGTGGATATGACACTTGTGGTTCCTTTCCACATGTAGCACACAGTTCAGGGGCCAGGCAGACACATAAGTAGATTCTTGTGGTGTGGGCTGAAATACCAGGTAAACTAAAGCATAAGGTACCAGGGAGGGCATTTACAAAGTATGCTGGGGACATCAGGGGACAGTCCTTCCCTCCACAAGGACAGAAAGTATAAGGGGAAACCACAGGAATGATAAAGGCACTCACTTTAGATTGGATTTACCTTTCTGTTATTAGCAAAAATGACGCAGCACTAAAACAGGTTCACTGCATTTGGAGGAACAGGTGAGTCATTTCCCAAAGCCTCAGCACTCATTGAACACTTGGAAAGAGTACATTTTTCATTTTAAGAAAACATAAACCACTGTAAGAGGCAGTTTATCTGACATTCCACTAGTGAGAGCTGTTCACACTTTGGCCCTTCCTCAAGACCAGAGCCATAGAAGGAAAAGAGACAAGCATCAGCACCTGCCTGCCCAGCACAAGGTCCTGAGGTTGATGCCTGGTACACCAGAAAAGGAAAAAAGAATCAGCACTCAGCAACCAGTGCTGGGTCTTTGGATGTCATTGAAATCATGAAGAATTAAACTGTCATTCAGCCTTGTGTGTGAATGCATGCACATAGGTGTATGAAGTCTATTTGATTATGTTTTAATTCTCTGAAATTTGATTGTCTTCATGTACCATGAGACACCTCAAATGAGCAGAACATTTGCTTAACCAAAGTCTGCACTCCCAAGTGACAACGGATTATGGCCAGTTATTTGATTTGGTCTTTGTGAGACAAGAAGAGGTTAATTTGGAGAACATTAAAAGATTGAATCTTAGAAGTAAATGTTATTTCTGTAGGAAAACTGACACATGACTTCAAAGAAAGCAAGAAGCATTTGTGGAAATTTCCCTTTGACCTTTGCCATCTTCTGGCTGACTGATTTTGAGTGAGATCTTCAGGTTTACTGGGCATTAGCTTTCTAATCTGCTAAATGGGAGTAACAGCATGTTACCTCTGGCTGTGGGTGTGGCAAAAGGTGGTTTCTTATAGTGGTGTTATGGAAATAAAACCGTTGGAAAGAAGTCCCTATATTCTTTCCTAGACATGCAGGGGAGGTGGCTCGCCTACCCTTACTAGTTCTCTACCAAGCTATGGCATTTTAAGTCTTATATCCCCATATTCCTAGCCTTACTGTATATTATGCATTTTCAAGCTCTTGCCTGGAAGTTTCCTGAGGTCAAGAACCTTGTGTGGTGCATGCATGTGTCCCTAGTCCAACATGGACAAGACAGTTTCCTTCCCAGCCGTATGTCTGTCTCTACTGGGCTTCCCACACCCATCTCGTCTCCGAGTGGCCCACAGCAATCATACAGCACACATGGGCTGCATTCCCAAGTGAAGGCTTTCATTCCTGACACCCCCTCTGCTGGGGACACTCTTCCTATATCTTTGCCTGATCAACTCTGCCTTAGTGTCAGTTCAACAAGGATGGGCTGGAGTGTAAATGATGGATCAATTACATTTAACTCTACTGATAAGAGCAACTTTTTCTCTGTGCTTATGGCTAACATAAGATTGTTTCTTCATCATTCACACTTCCTTGGGTTTGTCCAAATAATAGTTGTGATCTACAGTAATCATTTCTCCATTTCAAATTTACCACCAAGACATTCCAGACATGACACTGTGAAAGTACTGGAATCTGGAGTGGCTAAGATTCAAAAAATGCTCCTGGGTCTGCCAGTGACTGCCTGTGTGGCCTAGGGCAGGGCCTTTCAGATACTTGATGCTCAGCTTCCTCATCTTTGCAATGGGAGGTAATGACACTACCTACTTCATGGGGTTTCTTGGGGATTTAATGAGGCAAGCTGGAATTATCTCTTGAAACTGAAAAATTCTGGGGCACAGATGCTTGGTAGTTGATGTTGGGCAGGGAGAAAGGTAGATAATCAACCACAGGTGAGGTCATCTGTCCACAAAATGCTAGAGAAGCAGCTGTGATTGTTGCAGCTGTTGGTGTCATGTTTACTACTAGTCTAGAATCAACAGTGTGGTAGGAGTAGTGTACAGCAAGGATCTCTAATGCCCAAAGCTCTAGGGTCAGATCTGTTCAGAGTTCAGTCTTAGGATGGGATAGGGCTTAAAGGACAGATGACTGTGCCTGATCACCTTGTCCTCTGTGGGAAGCCTTCCATGTCTGCTAGCCTGCATATCCTGGGATAAAGTTAAAACACATCGCCATGAAGACAGGAAGTTGTGCTCACATCTCTCTGGAAAACAAACCCTTATCGACCCTTCAAAGCTGAGGCAGGCAGACTCTTGACCCGAGAGGAAGATGGTGGTGCAGCCCCACATGCTACATTCTGTTTGTGCTTTGTGCACAGGTTTCCACGGCTGCTTGTTTATCTCAGAAGCTCATAAGAAACTGAGAAAGCTCAGACTGTTTGAACAGAGGACACAGGCTGCGAGGGAGTGATGCAACAACTCCTGGGCTCGGAAAACTTAGGAAACATTTTAAGAGTGTATTTGTCTTGAGATCAGTGGTTTTCAGACTGTGCCTGGCAGGGATTCAAGTTTGCTGGGCATCCAGGGCCTTGGGACAGCTCACCTGAGCCTCTGTTAAGGGATCCACACTTGCACCCATTTCTACACCGGGTTCTTAAGTGACATTCAACTAAGTGAAGAAAAAGATTTAGTGTATTAATTAAGCATACAAACATTATTAAGGAAAATGGCTAATTTACAGTAGAGTTGTTTTTTGGCAGGCAGCAGATGACAATGGTTCTGACCAGCTCTGCTGCCTTCTCTGCCATGGGAGTTACAATGTGACCAGGCTCATAGTGCTGTTTGGAGGGTGAGGAACAATGCCTGGCTGCACTGTTCACACAGGTACTTGGAATACAGTAAACACTAAGTCTTAGCTGTGTTACTGCTTACCTGTGAATCCTCTTAATTCCCACCTCTTTCTACCTGCTTCTGCCCTCTGTACTGTGTGGAATGACTTGGGAGTTTTCTGCATGCTCCGTGCTCCTTCATAAGCTCTGTTTGCTCTCTTGGGTAACATGTTTTCCCTTCATCAGGCCAAACTCTGACTCAAGCATCTGCTTAGCAGTTCTTACATCCTAAAACTGTGCCAATTTGTAATACCAAACATGAGCTTTTCTTTTGTAATCACTGGCATCATTGTGACTTTGATGGTACCATTTCAAAGAGGAAATCTAAGTCCTGGTTTCCTGTCTCTTTCCAGAGAGGTGTCAACTCAGAGGCAATATGTTAGTGTTGTCTCTCTCATTCCTCTGTGGTGATCACTACAATGCTTATAGCAGGACAATTCATGATTAACAAATGTCACCTGGGACCATATCAAAGACTTACACATAACTACACCAGGATAGTGCTGGTATAATTTCACTGATCATTGCTGAGTTATATTCAGTGCCAGGTCATGAGTATTTAAATGGCTATCTATCTTATAAATCAAGACATGTATCGGATGAGGGCAGGATTCATGTCTATTTTGTTCACAACCTATGTCCCCATTCATTTCTTCAGGAAATACTTATATGATACCTATCGTGAGGCATACTCTTCAGGATATTAAGCAGTGATGATCAAGACCAAGTCACCAGTCTGGTGACCCCAGTAATCTATGATAAGTCTTGGATTATCTTCTCTCTTGTGGATCAAAAACAGTACTATCCATGTACTATTCTTGAAAGAATCAAGAATATAGTCATTTTATCATGCTCTGCATTGTGAAGTTTGGGTAAAGAACTGCAATTAAAAAAAAATTAGCTAACACCTGTCTGGCACATAATAGTTGCTCAATGTACACAGAGACAAAGATTGAAGGAAATTCCAATGCAAGCCATGCCAGGCCCTATGAATGGAATTTCCAAACTCATACCGAATCCCCTTCATGCTAATGCAAGTACATGATCAGGTTTAGTTTAGGGTTTAGCTCAGGCAAATAACATTCACATGTGCCACTTAGGGACATCATTCTGCACCAAGTGATCCAGATTCAAAATCTGCCTTCCCTGCTTCCTTGCAGTCTCAGTCTCCTTGCTACAGTTGGGCAACTATATGATGAGATCACGTGCATGAAGTACTCAAGCGAGTGCATGGCTCATGGGTACCACTCAATTTCTGACAGCCTTTATTACCTATTTGGCTCTAGAAGCAGGAGAATGGCTGCTTCCCCTGGCACCCCACACTCCAACAGTCAGTCGTCAGGAGATCGGTACACCAGCAGGCCCCGGAGCCGACCGCCATGTGCGGTCTCAAAAGGCTTACATTGGCTAGAAAAGGAAATTTGCTTATAGAAGCGGGAATCCTTCCTTTCCCTACCTTATGTTCTTACTATCTCTTTTCTTTCTTAAGTAGCTGAGCCACATGCATTAAAACACTGTCGTGCTACCCCAAAGAGTCAGAAACACGCATTCAAATAAAACCTGCATATTAATATCGATAGCAGCATACTTCAGGAGGAAACAACCCAGACATTCCCCACTGGACAACTAGAGAAACAAACTGTGGTGCACTCATACAGCAGTGTGTTATTCATCCATGAAAATGGAATGAAACATGAAAACATTCTATATCATGGATGAGTTTGAACATATTATGCTAAGGGAAAGAAGCCAGACACAAATTGCCATGTATTACAGGTCGCTATTGATATGAGATATCTAGTCACCACGATTCGTGGCTGCTAGTGGTTGGGCATGGAAGTAAATGAGTGACTCTTTAGCAGGTGCTTTCTTTTTGGAGTGATGAAAGCGCATGTCTGTAGGTATCCTTGAAGACTGCACAGCACAGTGAATGCAGTAAAGGTAAATCTTATGTGTAGCTTACCACCATAAACATGTATTAATTGAACCTAAAATTTTCAAACAGAAAAATGCATGATGTAACTGCAATAATGCCATTTGGTGCAGCAAACATATTTTACATACACAACTGGCTGAGTCCTCACAACCATGTTAGAAAGTTAGTAGTGTTAGCCTCATTTTACAATGGAGCAGAGCTTCTTGAAGCTTGAGCAACATGATGTTGAGGAGGAGGAGGAGAAAGGGGAG
>PVKN010015488.1:0-18487 GCA_004027915.1 Capromys pilorides | reverse complement strand
CTCAGGGCATCTAGTCCCTGCCCATCTTTCTGCAAGAGTGTGACTACCGGTTGCTGGTTTCATTAATTCACTTAGCACACATGAACTGAACATCTGCAGTAGGAAAACACATCTGGAACCTCGGGAGCCCAGGATAGTAAGAATTAAATCTTGCATTTGAATTCACAATTGGAAAATGAATCTGATCTATAAAGCATTTTAATAGCAATTACAAAGTTTCAAGCAAAAAAGCCAAGGCAAACTAAATTCATATCGTAGGTTTCATCACAGAAAGAAGGAAATGATTGCAAATAGATCAATCAGGAATGGGAAAGTCCAGGTATTAAATAAGTATTTTTTCTGAGTAACTGTTATGTGATCCTATTGTATAAGGTGCCCAAAATAAATTTAAATAAAACAAAAGCAACAATAAAAATAAGAAGAAGAATACCATGTTATAGCTCACATATGGAAGATAAGTCAACAGAGCAAAAATAATTACAAAATAATGAGCTACAGGGGGAAGAGTGGGGCCCATTAGATTCACTTGCCAGGAAAATAAATTTTAGTATAGTGTGATTTTAAGGATAAATATTTATTCAATTAATGGATATTAATGCCCAACTCAACGAATCTGCAAATTATGGTATCTGAGGAACAGGAAGGGAGTAATGCCTGGTGTTAGGAGTGCAGGGAGCATGGGAGGAGTGAGGAAAGACCAGGAAGGAAGGTTCAAGCTGGAACGGCTGCTCTTGTGGGTCAGCCTGATAAGGGCAGGGGGTTCACTTGCTAGCATTATATGTCTTGGAGGACGCTTAGGAAGATTTGCCTAAATAAGGAGAAAACATCAGAGTGCAGATGCCCAAACTCAGCACATAAGCATGGAGGCTTAACTCAGTAATTAAACAACACACACACACACACACACACACACACACACACACACATATACACACACACACACACGCACGCACACGCACACGCATGCGCAAGGAAATACACATTAAAAAAAACATGCACATATGTTCCATTCACATGATACATTTACACTTTGAATTGAGAGGAATTCCAGAGAAAATTCTCATCCAAGACCTTTCACAATAGGATTACTTGTTTTAAATGCAGTGCCAAAGAACAATGTTGGCTTCCTCTGAATTTCGTTTGGGTATCATTACACCAAAAAGTGAACAGAATATGTCTCAGTCATGACCAGATGGAACAGGTGGGAAGCTGAGGTGCTGCTGTAGTGATTAATTTTTTTTTTTCATAATGAACAAAAGTTGAAAAAATCATCTTATAAATGCCGGCAATTCTTTTGTAGTGAGTGCTTCCTGGCCAACCAAAGTAATTTCTCAACCAGTGTGAGTCTGGAAAGAAACTGGACTGGCAATGCAACTCTGGTTCCTGGCTCTGTTTTAAGTTTCGAGAGCACCACGCTGTGGCCCATAGCGACCATAAACTGTATCACCATAGCCTTTATCTTTTCCAAGGGCAAGCCTTTTCGAAAACCTATCTATACAAACTGTAAGTATATGAAGTTTATTTTTTTCTTTTAAAATATTTTTTCTGTTCTTCCACCATCCTCAGACTACAGCTCACCAGTGAGGAAAGAAACAAGTGCATTGCTCCAGCAAGGTTCTCAAATGAATTGGTCACCAGTGTCAGAAGCCAGGGGCAGGAATTTGCTTATTTTTAATAAGCACCAATTAAAACCAGGAGTCACTTGAGTCTGGAACTACTGAGATATCAAATGTCATTTTAAGCACAAACATATAAGTCAAGCTATTTTGCAAAACATTTTTGATCCATTCAAATGCAAATGAATCTCTTGGCAGCTTTGTAGCATTGAGAAAGTTACCTTAACCCTTGTAGGCTCCTTTCTCCTCCTCGGCAGAATAGGAGAGCTGCATAACCTTCAGTCCCATTAGAAAAGCTAAGGAAGCACTGTGCAGGAAGGTCCAGTGTATGGGGAGCCTGCACTCACGTAGGCTCAAGAATTAGTGCTACCTCCCCAGCAGCTTCACTTTAATGAAGTAAAAACAAAACTAAGCAACAACAGAATACAAAATCAAAACAAAAACTCTTTGAAGCAGCCATGGCTCCTCTGACATTGGGCCTGTAAGGAACAAGGGAGGGCTGAGAAAACACCAGAAAGGAAGGTTCAGACTGGAACGGAACCTCTTCTGGTCAGCCTGATAAGTGGTGGTTTCACTTGTTAGCGTTATACAGGATGTTTAGGAAGACTTTCCCAAATAAGGAGGAAGGGTCATCAGAGGCAGGAAGGCCAGAGAATGTGTCCTGTTGCCAAAGACTAGCGATTTTGAGAGCGGAGGGACACGCCATTAATGCTTACGCCAGGCTTAAACAAGGAAAGTCGGGCCAATAGGCCTTGGTCACGCTGTGTACCATGCAGCTGGCGCCAGTGCTTTGGATTAGAGGCAATGCTGTGAAAAAATTGCTTGTATAAACAAATCACTTTGATATAATCTTTGATTTCCATAGAGTAACTAAGGTCAATTATGTAGTGAAATCATATAAATGTTATAGCTTTTGATTCACAGTTGAATTTTCTTCCAGAAACTTTACACCAACTGTCATTCCTATCTGTTGTTTTTTTAGAAGCTTTACTTCCTAACCACACATTGCATGAGATTAAAAATGCTATCCGAATGTCAGGAGCAGCGGCAGATTCCTCTCTTCTGAGCTACTTGGGAGGATCAAAATTAGAGCCCTGACCGGGCAGCTTGGCAAGACTTTGCCTCAAAAATAAAATGAATAATAGAAAATTTTAAAAAATAAAACAGTAAAGATAAAAGGTTTGGGGCTGTAGGCATGTAGCAGAGTGTACCTGGTTTTGATCCCCAGTACTGCAATAAGTCAATCGATCAATCCATCAAATAAAAATTTTGCTGCTCTAACGAGACTTTTAAAAATGAAATCTCATTCAGTTTCTATTTGTGTTTTTTGATTTCCATCTTCTATGAGGATAACTTTCATATTATCATATAATTTTTCATATTATCTGACCTTTTGTGAATTTTTGATGTATACTTTTAAATCTATTTTTTACTTGATCATGTGGTTCCCTTATTCATAAGAGCTGCTTATTATTTCTTCATGGTTTTATTTCCTTTGCCCCTATGCACAGAAAGTTTTTCCTAATTATAAAATAGAATTGATTGTTGCTGAATTAGTTTTACATTTTTATTCTAATGCTTTTAAAAATAATTGATCATGTAGTTTACGGCAGGGGTCACACTTACTTATCCACCTGTTTTTCCAGAAGATACATTCAGAGTATTAGGTATTGAATGTCCCTTGCATTCATTTATTCCCCATCTGAGTATCATCACACTGCCATAGGAGAACAGCAGCTCCCAGCCTGCTAGGTGTCAGATGCACCCAATGTGTGTCCTCTGAAAATGAGGAATGAATTCCAAGGAACAACGGAGGTTAACAGTAGGAAAGACATATTGACAGATAGCTCCTGAGGGATAGGAGGGGTCCAGAAAGTAGGTTGTCAAGGAGGCCACTTCTCCAAGGATGTCTGACAGAGCAAAATCATGAGGTGGGTACAAATCATAAGGTGACTTAAGTTGAATGATATCAATCAATAAGATGACAAGTCTAGTCAGCGAGGTGACATTGCTCCAGTAGGGAAGTGGGTCAGGGAGCAAGGGTATGTGGAAAGAACAAAGGCATTATGGGGGACTGTTTCTCTTAATAGCACACAAGTATACATTTGTTTTTCTTTTTGACTCAACAGATTTCAAGGGTTTCTTTACTTATATATTGGGAGAGATTATTCATTAAATTTAGCCAATATTATCTGGCCTCTAAAATTTCTGCTTTGCATTTTTTTTTCATTCAAGGCATCAATTCTCTTTTTGTTTGTTTGCTGGAGACACACTAGATAGCTCAGACTGGCTGTGAACTGACAGATATCCTCCTGTCTCTGTCTTCCAAGTGCTGGCGTTACAGATGTGCCACAGGGCCAGCTTCATGGCATCAATTCTGAGCCCTAAATTTGTAATGTGGTCATAGACTAGTCAGGTGTGGTGGTGTACTCTTATAATCCCAGCAATTGGGAGGCTGAGGCAGGATTACCACACCTTTCAGACCAGCCTGGGCTACACAGTGAGTTCAAGACCACCCTAAACTACATAGTGGGACCCTGTCGCAGAAACAAATAACAAGCACAAACAAAAAAAGAAATCCTAGACTCAAATTTCTAAGTTAGAAATGTACATATTTTTCTATAAGTCATTTTCAGCAATTATGTTATTCAAATTCTCTTTGTTCTTAATTATTTTGGTGTCACTGTTTTGTTGAAATACTTGAAAGAATGTTAAGTCTCCCTCTAGTTTTCTTAGAAACATTCTGAATTTCTCACCATTTTCCTAAATGTTGATGTTTGAAATTGCCCTTGGTTAGTGCCAAAACCAACTGAGATTTTGATTTATTTTTTATTTGATTTGATTTTAAAATTTTTAATTTTTGAGGAGTTCTATTTTCAAGTGAAAATCTTAGCCCCTATTTTAAAGGGAAGATGTGCCTTGAAAGGAGAGCATCGCCTCTAGGCGCTTCTGTGGGAGCTCCGAGCCGCTCCCATGCACACTGAGCAGATTAGAGAAGCAAAACCAGAGACTCAGAGGCCGGAAGGAAACAGAATCCTTACACTAAACGTGTCTGAGATTGTAAGTGAGGAAAGGTTTCCACACAAATATTCTCACAGCGATACCAAACAATTCATACGCTCGCAGGATGAGAAGCCAAAACCTTTTAGAACTTCTAAGACACAGCACACAAGCCATTTTATTTTGAAATAGCAGAAGGAAATCTTTATCCTTCTTATCAATCTTTGAGAGAAGCTTGACTTTAGGATGAGAAGATATAGAGAAGACACAGATTTAGTTTTCTTTTTACTGAAGCAGGTGTGAGTGATCACGACCCTTTCCCGGTTTGGCAAAAGGCCCTAACGGCTCGCCCAAGTCTTCCCAAGGCCACTGCATCCAGAGAGAGTGTGTTCTTCCAGGGACTGCCCGGGGAGGGGGCACATGCACTTTAATTCTCTATTGCACTTTCAACCACACTGACATAAAGAAGGAAGCCAGCTTCCCAGACCCCTGGCCTCAGGACGGTGGTAGACAGAACTCTCCACCCAGTCCAGCTCAGGGAGGGCCAGAGCTTAAGGGGATGCACTTTTGAGACATCCTCCTCTTCCCAGCTTCTGGGTCCCTGGGACTCAAATAATGAAGTAAACGAAAAGCCACACAGCCACCCAGTGGGATTTTCTTTGTGCTCTGCTAGTTAGAGTGCTTTATTTAGGAGCTCCTGTGTCTCTCCTTCCTGCCTACGTCTGTTCCAGGCACACCTGGCCACACATGCACTCCTCTGATAGGTGCTGCACCAGGCTCTGTTCAGAGCGAGGCCTGGAGGTCCTCTGAGGACAGGCCAGGTGCCCAAGGTGGAAACAAAACTCTCAGGGGCTCAGAGACTAGGACCTGCTGCAGAAGTCTTTGACTTCTGGTTGGTACAGATGTAAAGCTGGGGCAGAAAACACAAAGGTAGAACACTGACCCTGAAATAAAAGAGATCGAAAGAGTGTCAGAGAAAACCTGGCAGTTGACTGTTTTACTTTATAACTGATGGGGACTGTAAGGACCATCTGTATCACAGTCATGGTGGTTGAATTCCAGTGTTTTGGCCTGGAGGTGAAAGTCTTACCAAAAATATTTCTAATACACCAGTTACAAAATGCTCTGCTAACAGCTCCACAGAGGAGCGGAAGGACTTGGGAGCATAGGAGAGAACAGTGAGGGAGCAGTTTGGAAAGAAGGAACCCCACAAAAGCACCCAGCACTATCTCATTTATTATTTCCAGTCAGAGTCCCTGAGTCCCAAATGCAGAGTCATTCTCAAGTGGGCACAGCCTAGTCATTAGATAAAACCATGCAAAAGGACTGCTCTATATACCATATAAAGTAAGTTTTGTAAAGATGCACTATGATGTCTTTGAAAAGAAAGCTATTTGAAATGGGTCATTCAGTGGGAAAAAAACAAATGGACAGGAAAACTGTCTCCTCAGGGTGCTTGGAGAGCAAAGATATGGCAGCTGGAGGACTGGGTCTCTGGGAATGAGGTGGGGGTGTGACATTCCTGTTGCACAAAGCAAGACTATGTAGAGAAGAGTTTAGGAAGGACCAGATGGCAGAGGGGCCATCGTGGATGCCTGGACTTTATTCTCCTGACAACAATGAGCAAGACACAGAAAACTGACTCTCCCATACAGGCACAGACTGCCAGTAGGTGATGACAAGTCACTGAGGTCTTTCTGGTGACCAGGCAGGTGGTCACCACAGGATGTCCCAGCCCCCAGAATCCTCAGGGAGAGAACTGCCTTATGGAGGTTACTACCAGACGTTTCTAAAACAGCCTTCTATAGTCAACCTTATAAGGAAAGATTTTAAGATGTCACTTTCATTTTATAAGCATTAGAACATATTTTAAAACATATGAAGATACATTAAAACATCTGAAATTATAGCCAATATTTGCCCAACAAAGATAATTGATTCTGAAGTGCATGCCAAATTATATGAAACAGTCTCTTAGCTTCTAAAAATAATATTTGATGTTTCTTCAGATAAATTTTCATTTCTGTTGGTATCTGCCTTGGGCCTTACGATTTTCATTCTGTTTTCTGATTTTCAAGATATGTACCAAGGGATGGAGGTAAGTGTGATTTATTTGTACCTCTGCTCTGCTTTGACGCACTGTAGATCAGATTCTTATTATAATTTGCAAGTTGATTGATGCCACAGTCTCTCTGATCAATAACTGTTTTTGCTAAATTAGCTCTAAATCTGTATTTGTCAACTAAATATTTTTAAATATTTATTTTTAGCTCTTCTTTTATCAGCACGTGTTTGTGGTATATAACAATCTCATTCACCCTGGGAAATTGGTCCATGAAAACTGTACTGCTCACACCTTGATCATCTTTACTTCCCTTCCTTCCCTTCCTCTTTCCCAGTTTCCCCAGATCTGTTTCCTGTCTCCATGACCTACCTTCCTGCTTCCTCACTCTCATACTGTTCTTTAATCTATTTGTATTTTGGACCTTTCATATTAGAGTATTATGGCATTAATTACCATGTGGTAATTAACCTTCTATGTCTGATTTATTTCACTTAGCATTATATCTGACCTCTAAATATACTTCTACTACCTAGAAAGGCAAATGTTTATGAGTCTTACACATGGCTTTATGTTATTACTGTTATTATTTAGGTGCATTTATCCTTTTGGTACCTTAAATACTCTGCTTAGATACTTTATGCCCACATGTTATACTAATACCATAAAGTTGATGCATAAATAAAATAGCTATCCAAGTTTAATGTTTTAAACAATAGAGAAGAAGTCCTTTAACAATGTAGCTATAGAGGAAAGAGAAAGTGGACTTACAGGCCAAGGACCTTTTGTAAGATTTTGAGTACGTGGAATTTTAAGTCAGTGAACATCATTTAATCCAGTATATATAGGATTAAAATTATATTCATGAAGAAGCTACGGGTCCCATTCTCATACTCAGTATTACAAGAGATATAAAAGGAAGGGAAGGCTTGGTTCCCAGGTTTCAAGCTCTGTTTCTGTTGTGAAGATGAGTTGTAGGGCAGTGAGACTATGTCATAGCCACTTGAGGCCATCTGTTCTCAATGACAGTGTAAAGCTAGCACTAGGAGGAACATGGGCAGGTGCTGTCTCTAGGCACTGTGGCTGCACAGGAGCTTCGGGGAGGAGATGCACCTTGTGTGGGGTCCAAAAGCCTGGGCTGGATTTTGCGGGGTAGGAGGGGGGGGCTGCTGCAGGCCAAGAGGGCAACCTTAGCACAAGCAGAGAGGGTGCAAGAGAACGTCTTTATCTTCCCAATGTAAAGAGTGTGGGTGGCAGGAATGAA
The DNA here is from genome assembly GCA_004027915.1 of Capromys pilorides. NCBI lineage: Eukaryota > Metazoa > Chordata > Mammalia > Rodentia > Capromyidae > Capromys > Capromys pilorides. Next base: position 10,545 of record PVKN010015488.1, on the reverse strand, counting down.
ACCCAAAGGCAAGGCTGCTTCAGAGGGACTAGAAGATTCAGTGAAACTGAGGTAGTGGTTGTAGACTATGGGGACCAGAGAGGAAGAACAGAGGAAGGCATGGGTGGACCGAGGCAGCCAGAAGTTCGTGCTTGGTCCTGGGCACCACAAGAAATCCTTGTGGGCTTTTCACAGCGGCATCTCAGATGGACCCATTAGGTGGTGACAAGAAGGCTTTTGTGGGAGAGCAGAGAGGACCCGGAGCCATAAGCAGCTAGGAAAAGAAAACTCAAGTCTTCATTCACGCGCGCAGTGTGGCCACTGCTCTCAAGAAGCTCAGGAGTGAGGGGGGAGACCGACGTGAAAGTGGACAACTCCAGAGAAGCCAAAGGCTGTGTCCAGCAACGGGGCAGCAGTGACCTCTTAGAATGCTGGGCTTTCCACCATGATCTGGTCTACCTCCTCCAATAATCTTCCATCTAGGGTGTTACATTTTAGAACTCTAAAAATGGTTCTCTGCACTTGGGAGAAATAATCTAATATTAACTCAAAACAAGCCATAGTAGGGTAGCAACAGTACATAAGGCTGAAGCATTTGGATGCTGCTGAGGGGTCTGTGGTTAAAGACATTGAGGGAGCCGAGTCCCACAGCAGTCACCCACACAGATTTACAGTGTGGGGTACGAAGTTGGCCCAGGGAACTGCCCTCCCAATAGGAGTGCAGTGTGGAAAGCTGTGGCTCCTACATCTTATAAATAAGGGCATTTGGTGATCAATGTGTGCTCTTCTGTCTTTAAAGAGGGTGTTAGACTTCTAAAAAACCATCAGATTTAAGACCAGGAACATTTGATCAAAACATGTATAATTACTGTTTGGGAAAATAAACATATACTTCTCTCTCCCTTGGATTTTATCCATATCTCCTTTTCTTTTTCTGAAAAATATAATGAATTCCAAGTTGACTGTTTTAGAAGAAGTGGAGGCAATAAAGTTAGTGAATGAATGGGTTGATCTTAAACCTCTCCTGTGCTTGAAGGATAAAATGAATGGAGACGCGTCAGCTGCTAAGTGCCCGTGGCTCCCAGGCCCTCCAGGACACGCTTTCCACAAATGCTGTCAGGTCAGGGAGCGAGCTCAGGCCAGCAGGATCCATTCTCATTTGGGCAAATGGCTCTGCCCCGTGTTGGTTGGCTTTGACTCAGAACCTGACCTTTAGTTTTCTCATCTGTAAAGTGGAACAAGTGAGGCACATGCTGCCGACTCAGAGACTTATCACAAATATATAAATTAAATAGGATAATCCTTATGTGCCTGCTCCCCAGTGGCAGTTTTGCAAAGTGTAACGGTGGCGTTTCCCCCTCGACAGTTCATCCCGACCATCATGTCATGGAGAGCGTTGATCCTGGCGGCATCCTTCACCCACTTCTGCGTGGCCTTCTTTGTAGAGGCAAGTCATTTCTGTGTGGATCTTACTCTTCTTTCTCGGGAGATCAGCCAACAAAAATTCTCATTCTCAACATAAGTTCACTTTTTAGAGCAACTGTTTTGATTCTTCTCAAATGTTACTTATTAAGCATTTCTAAAAACCACCTGTTCTTTTTTGGGGGGAAATCACCTGAAGATGGACTGAAAGAACTTTGAGGCCTGTCTTAGAATGTTCCTGGTATTGTCGGCACAGAAAGCAAAACCTCAGCTTCGCACTGGTTTTGGCTTCTGTGAAGACATAATATTGTAGCTCCCTAATGTTTTAAGTAGTCTAGGAGAGGTGACCCCAGGCCACTTTGCAGCTAAGAAATTCGGTAGGCTTTTCAGAGTGACAGGCAGTCCTCAGGAGCTTCCCCAATTAGGAGAAAAGTAACTGCCGCTCATGCCCCAGTTCCTACCTCATGTCTGCTGTGCGTCACTGCGACTCTACTCAGGACCAATGAATGGTTCCACCTGCTCGCTGAAGGGCTCAGAGCTCCATTTTAAAGGAAAAGAGTTTTAAAACGTCGAAGACTCATGTAAGTCCATAGGGAAAAGGTAGCAATACAACTTTAACATAAATGTAAAATATCTCATCATATATACAGTACACATAAGTTGTATTATATTCTTTAATTCAGTAATTCCATTTTGAGACTCTATTTAAAGAAAATAACCCATGGGAGACAAGAAAAAAATACCCTAAGAGTAGGAGGATATTCATCATGATATCCTTAATGGTGGCAAAGGAAGATACTCAGTGTAAGCACTGTTACTGAAATAACACATCGGGGCCAGGGAGACAGCTCAGCTCCATCAGAGACCACCTGGCAAATGAAAGGTCCTGAGTTTGATCCCTTGTATCAAAAACATTTATAATAATAAGCAAAAGAGGAACAGAAATTACAACATAGGGTAATTTTAAAAATGTTATTTAGTCTTTAATGTGATTATCACAAAGACTGTAACTATGTTCTTACCACAACAAAACTTTGAAAAATATCATAGGTATACAGAAATTATGTATCGTAGAAAGTCTAATGTAAACAAAAGTGAAACGCAAAATTGGACAGATTTTATTACTATAAATGTGTGAGAATTACATAAGCATGTGAGCACAGACAAAAAGAGACTCAAAAATGGAAAAACAATTGCTTGTTGGAGTCCCTCCATTCATTCAAGAAACAGCTATTTGACATCTTGGATATGGCAGGTGGCGAGTAGCAGATCTGTGGGGTTTTCTTCTTTTCTTTCCATTGAGCACATTATTGCTAACATTTCAGTCTGGCAGGTAGAACATTCTAAGTAAATCACTTGCCAGGATTCAACTAGGGATTCTGTAGAGATGGAAAGCTGGGAGCTTTGGGAAGATTTTTGCTAACAGACACAGCCTCTGGCTTCTTAAGGGAAGAATTAAGAGACGTCAGGGAGGAGCAGGGCAGCAACAGCATCCGTAGCAATGAGCACATGGCAGAGGAATCCTGGGGACACAGGCTCCTCCTCTAAGCTAGCTGGCTGCAGGGGGATCTGCAGGAGGGGCTGATGGTTTCCCATCTGATTTTCCAGGATGTCATCCTTCAAAACCGAGAGCTGTGGCTCTTGATCAAGAAAGAATTTGGATTTTACTCTACAAGTTCTTACAGGAAGTGGCAAAGGAAGCTGGCAGAGGATGCTTCCTGGCCTCCCACAAACAGGACAATGTATTCAGGTGAAAGCAACAATGGATTCTACATCAACAGAGGCTACGAAAGCCCTGAACAGATCCCAAGAGGAAGACTCAAACTGGGAGGCCAAGCCACAGAGCAGCATTTTTGGACAAGGCTATAGTTAGAACTGTTGTTGCACTGTTGTGTTTAGCAGCAGCATCTTCTTGCCTCCAAATTTCGTGCACTGTGGAGAGGTGAGACCAGCCTCCCCTTACCTCTTCTTTTTCCCTCTGAGTATCCAAAAACACTTCTCAGCCTATTGAACCTTTCAGCAGACAATCTTGAACTTATCTGTTTGTTTCTATCTTTTACGATCAGAAGAAAATGGGCTGGGGAGATAGCTCCGTGGCACAAGTGCCTGCCTGGCAAGTGCAAGGTTGTGAGTTTGAACCCCTGTCCCACAAAAAAAAAAAAAAAAAGAAGAAGAAGAAAATGTGCATCTCTTGGATCGTCATTTTTAATAAACTTTATAATATATTGTGTAGAATACATAACTGTCATGGTGATAAAATCAAGAGTGAACATCAGTGGAAAAAAGGAAAATCAAGGAAATAGTTGCTTTTTGAATGTTTATCAATATAGCAAAAGCCACATGTGTCCTTAAATTTTACACATTTGAGAAGCACATTTATGTAAATATCTTTTATAAGGTCGTTAAACTCTTCTCTTTCCTGGCTATGGTAGAATTCTACTGTAGAAACAAGAACTAACATGTGCTTCACAAAGTTGAATCTTACCTATATTGTGAGCCAGAGTTGTGCGGAAGTAGAGAGTGAGAGAGCTTTGTGTAAACTGCAGGTGAGCTGGGCATGGACATAGCAAAGTAACTTGCAGACTACACCAAAGGTTGGCATCTCCCAAAGCACATTGTTTTTGGCCCAGTGGGCAGGAAATCTAGAGTAATTCACAAAGGTAATGAAATAAACTATACTTTTCACTTTCAAAGCTATGATCTTTTCAATTTACCTATTATTATTATTATTATTATATTATTATTAATTATTGTTTTTTTTAGGGAAGGGTCTATGGGTGTTCAGGGTCTCACTACTAGATCAGATTCATAATGATTCTCCTGTTTATTGCCTTCCAAGAGGTGGGATTGCAGGTACACATCACCACACCCAGTCTCACTTGCCATTTCAGCATGCCCCAGGGTGGGACCAGTCTGGCAGGCCCCGGTATCCAATCTCTGGTCCCTGTACCTGCTTGCAGGTGCTTTAATCCACTGAGCTATTTGGCAGGCCCTACCTTTTATTATTGACACATGGAAATCTTCTAATTCTAAAAACAGGCTGAAACTGAATATGTTCATCTTAAGAAAGCATGCTAAGGAAGGGACCCATAATGTTTGCATCTACAGCATGCCAGTCCCATTCTAGTGCCCTGTCTCATTTTGAAGTCTCCAAATCATCTTATATGTGTATTAAATGTTATGCACTAAAGCACAGCCATGTTGGGTTAGGAAAGACATCCTGGTGCAAGGTAACACATTAAGGTATAGTTGATTCTACCCCAAGTTGATGATGCTAGAAAATTTCTATTGGTTGATTATTACTTGGAAACTGTATAAAGAGAACAGTGAAGGTCTGAATTTAGAATAAAAGCAAACAGAGGATTTTGAATCTTGGTACGTGGTGGGAGGCACTCATTCTTTCCTAGAAGACCAGTGAAAGAGAAAATTTAGGGGATTATCCAGAGATGGTGTCCTAAAGAAGGAGAAAGATTACCTAGAGAAAAGGAGGGAGGAGAGATGGGTTTTATTAATGGGACTACAGCACAAGACCCCTTCTGTTATATTATGTGTAACCCTGGGAGTAGCTTGTAGAGTATCACAGGCCCGAGGTAAAATTTAGACCAGTAGAATAGGTCTGAGGCCTTGCCTGGTTCTTCTGTTTCTCAGCTATGCTCTCATTCTCCTGTCACTCTCCATCACCAGGTTTACTGGACTGCGTCCTTTATTTCATGCCATGTGCTTGTTAATGGAACAAGAAAGTTGCCACGGGCCAGCAGTGTGGTCCAGGAGCAATGTCACAGTGTCCCGTATAATCTTGATGTAAAAAGAACTGAGGTCCACTCTTCCTTACCTGCTTCCAGCAAGAACTCCACTAAATGGTGCTAAAAGTCACTTATTTTAACATGTAACCAGTAAAATGCAAGTATAAAGGTATGACATTCCCTGCTGTAGTATAAAAAAGCTTAAAAAGCGGGATGGGACATTATTATCTAATATACACTTTCAACCAACATTTAATGATCTCTTTCCAAGGTTAAAAGGTCAAACTCAGAAATACTTCAAAATCTAAAGGGAGAAAATGGTACTCTGTGGAAATAACAGCCCATGTCATTCATGCCCTATTAGCTTCCCTGGACAAGCAGGTAGATCCAGAGAAATCACTGAATCCACAAATCTGGGGCACAGTCCCTCCCTCCCTCCCCTGCCATCCTGCATCTATGCAGGTACAGGAAGAAGGGGTGCCCCCCACAGGGTCTGTAATTCAGAGCTCTTCAAGCTATCTAATCAAACGCTTTATTTCAGTTTCTTTTTTGACAAGAAAAGGAATATGAATTTAGATGTCAACTCTAACAATTCAGAACTCTTAACATTCCTTTCAAAACCATGTATAAATGGTTCTCCACTCCTCTGGCAAAATAACTACTCTTAGGGAGCAGGAAAACAATATTTATAGTGGAAGATAAAATGTGATGAGATTTTGTTAAGATTGTTCACGGGCTCACTGAAAGGGCTACCGGTTTTTTGTTCAAGCTGCCACAGAAAATCTATGTAAGTAGGGGAAAAAATTTCCTTGGCTCAATAGGATAATATCAGTAAGCAATTTATTAAAGAGCATGCCATCCATCATTAGAATGTAGAACGATAATGATGTGCTGAAATAAGTATTCATTTCAGGTTTCATTTTTTTTTCTTTTTGCAAGCTGCTTCAGTTCCAATATCTCTTCGATAAATTGTTAATGGAATTTTGTTCTTTGTTTTTTTGGAAACAAGCCCAAGGTGCTAACAACAGCTGTCACCAGTCCAATAGTACTTACTGCTCGGTTGGCCTAGAAGAAAACAAGAAACAAAAAACCACATCTTATTCTTAAAACCTCTCATTGTCTTAAATGAAATACAGTTTGTTTCTTAAATTGAAGACTTGTCTGCATATATTCATTCTTTAAAACTCAATACTAAATCAAAATTCTGTATGAAAATGAAGAAATTAAGTGATACGTTTTATAATTAGATGAAAGATACATGTATAGACTTCTGTTTCTCATAGTTTCAAAGCACTTGGTAGCTATAAAATCCTTACTCATCCCAGGATATCAGGGAGAGAGGCAGCGTGACGCCTGCCTTGCAAAATTCGGAGGTCAGAGGGATTTGCCAGAGAATACATCACCAAGATGCTTAGAGATCAGTGGAGTCTTCTGAAGCCCATGTCGTCCCTCTGGTGTCCCCTGGCCTCTGAATGTGCCCTTTGGATGATCACTGTGAGTGTGTGTGTGCACATCTGTGCATCTTGCTCATGGAGTCAAAGAGCTCAGGGAGTTGATCTGACCTGCATGCCCAGAGGCTCCTGTGTGGCAGACTCAATTTCTATTCTGATAAACAGACTTTATAAAAAGTCAATACAGGTGCTAACTATCATGTCAAATTAATTTCTCATAGAGACAACATAAAATAAACCACTCTCAAGCTCAATTGTCCATAAAGGAGTTCAGACATTTATAGCTTTAAGGGGGATTAATCACCGTGATGAGGGATCTCATGAATATTCATGGTTTTCACAGCACTCAACTAATATTACCTGCCAGTGCCTGCATGGGTTTGAGTGCAGTTTTATGACCCAAAGGTCACGCTCAGACATTTCAGATTCATCAGGTGTTCTGCAAACAACATCGCTTCTCTGGGATTCAAGGGTCAGGGCTTTCAAGTACAGTGAAGCATTTTCCTCAAATGAGTGGGGACTGGTCCAACAGCTGGTGACCTGACCTGCCTCGCATCTGAACCCACACTGCGTCTATGTCAGATTTCCACCCTCGGGTCTGCCATCCACATGTGCCTGCAGTGCGGTGCTGCTTCCCTAACTGCTGCTTGCCCGAAAAGCAGGAAAAACCAGGGCCAGGAACAGACACATGGAAGGAATATTTGCTCTCCATGTCTGCCACATGAATACTGCCGTACACTATCCTGCAATCTATAGGCAAAACATCTCAACTGTGACTGCCTGCCTCTGCTCTGGGCACTATTTGCTGAGGGCAGTGGTACTTCCAAACAGCCTGGCCTCGGCCCTGCCAACTGCTACTTCAGTTCATAATTTTAATTTTGTATTGGATTAATTTATTCATTTTAATTAATTCACTACTGAAATCATTCCCCAGGAAAGAATCAGAATTTGGGGAAGCCTAGAGCTACCAAGAAAGCATACAAAGCAGAAAAAAAGAGGTATGGATATGCAGGATGGGGGATAAAGTTCCAAAGAGGGGGACAATTTGATGATTAGTAGGGACTGGGATTCTAAACCAAGCCAAACTGTGGCAGTTCTAGGCAGATGCTGCGATCCACAAGTGGTCTGAACAGGGAAATGAGGCAGCCAATGAGAAGCCTGAAGTCGAGGAGGTGTCTTTGAGCAGAAGTGTCAAGTGCCAGTAAAGTAGAGCCCTGGGGGAACTGAATAATGGTGTGGATAGGAAGGGCCCAGGTAGATGCCAGGCTGATGAGGTATTTTTCAGCTTCTAGAAAAATAGGATGTTTGAGTAATGTCGTAAATACAGGAGGCTTTGGAGGAGGGGATGGGCAACTTAATCCCAAGCTAAAATTACTTGAGATTGCAGAACAGACACCATTCCCCTAAATCATTGCATTTCCCCAAACCCTGGCTCCTTTCTGAATTCAAGTCTTATTCAGCTCACATAACCCATGTAACTGGGACAATCACTCCAAGTCCCCTGTAATGGAATCTGACCTGCAGGACTGTAACGTGCCAGTGTGTTCTCAGTGAGCTGGCACACACAGGAACTTCTATTTGGTGACTTCCTTAAGAGTTCAGTGCCACCAAATCTGATTCTGCAGTCTTTAACTTTGCAAGCCTTTCTGTCTCTACAGCAGAATGATGGCTTCCTGCCAAGGCCCTGTTCATGCCCAGGGAAATGCTAGCTGAATCTGGAGACGCTGCACGCAGACACCTGCAGCATTTGTCAAAAGTCTCTTTCCTGGGGCTTGAAGGCTGCAGAGGTGCCCTGAAGCGCAGGCAGGGTATATTCATGCATCGGCTTGTTCAGGCACATTCAAAGTTGGTCCCATCTTATACAACCCTGGACACATTTTGATAACTTGTTTGTGCCCTAACAGCAGGAAAATATTGTTTTCATGTATTTTGAAAAGTACAGACAAGATTAAGCCACAAACTGCGAGAAAACATTTGCAAAAGATAACTTTGATAAAGAACTGCTATCCACAAGACACAAAGAACTCTGAAAAACTCTCCAGGAAAATGAAAAATGCAATAGAACAAAGGCTAAACAAATCAAGCAACAACATCCCTGGAGATGATATGCAGAGGACAAATAAGCATTTGAAAAGATGCCCACTACCACATGCAACTAAGTAACTGCAAAGTACGACAATAAGATACTCCACCATACATATGGCAATAGTTAGCATCCGTGTAGGGGATGGTGGCCCTTGAGGGGTTAATCTCATCCTAAGCCAAAGAAGCTCTAGTTTAGTATCCAAATCACCTGAGAAATAGGAAATATTGAAGCAGAATCAGCTCAGGGTGACCCTGCCTGGAAGTGTTTGGTGATAGGCCACCTGGGCTAAGTCACCCCTGTGTAACTCTGCCTAAATTGCCTTCCAATCCTTCACTCCTTCCCCATCCTTGTTAGAACTTCACAAACAAGAAAGAGATGAGGGAAGAAGCAGGTTAATTAAAGAAAGCAGAGTCCAACTATACCTTGCAAATTCCCATGCCCTGGCTATAACCTGTTCTGGCGAGAGCCCACCAAACCTTACACTGATAGGCATGACATTCCATTGTGGTTGCCCTGGCAACTGCAGAAAGTATATAAGCAAAAGTGAAACAAAAGAACTGGGCTGTATGTTGGGCAATAAAGACTCTCTTATTCCTAAATACAGTCTCCCATGGAAATAGTCCCACCGCCTCTTCCGAATTACTGACACCGGAAGTATGTAGACCAGCAAGAACTGTCATTGGGTGCCTGTGGCAAGGCATAATGTTATAGCATCCAAAAGGCTACATATTTCCTGATTTCAACTGCATGACCTTCTAGAAAAGATTAAACTATAGAGGTATCCAAAAATAATTCAGTGCTTCCCACGGTAGAGGATAAAGAAAGAATAAGTAGGTGGAACCTGAAATCTTACTACATGGAGGCTATGATATTATACTGTGCTTCACCTATGATTAACATGCAAAAGTCTACAGCTCTTTAGTGTATACAACTTGGTGTGTTTGGAGATAGGCATATACTCATCATTACAATAAATGTTCAAAAACCTACTTGTCGCTTCTGAAAGTTTTTTCCTACCACCCTTATTTGTTTTTGTAATAATCTTGTTCTATGTTCTGTGTTTTCTTCCTTTTTCCATTTGCATTAAGAACACTTCACCTAACATCTATCCTTGTAGCAAAATGTAAAGTATGTAGCACGGTATTATTGACATGCTAGATCTCCACACTGAGTATATATCATTTTCAATTTGTCCAAACTCACAGAATGTACAGCACACAGAGTGAATCATAATGTAAAACCTTGGACTTGGACCATGATTTGTCAAAGCTGGTTCATCGATTTTAAGACATATAACACACTGAAGTGGTACTGATGGTAGAGGATGTTACACGTTTATTTGAAAGGGAGAAAGCTTTGTACTACCTGTTCCATTTGCTGTGATCCTAAAACTTGCTCTAAAAGTTGTGTTTTAATTTCTAAAAATATAGGAAAACCCTAAAAAATTAAAAGATGGGAACAAATCTTTCCATCCTTCTAATCACTTTCATGTATGTATAACTTTAAAAAAAAATTTTGTATTCATAATGTTTTAAATTGGAGAAGTAAACATTTTGGAGCTTAATTTGCCAAAGTTTCAAGGGGACCCCAAAAATGAATGAATTCAATACTAGCTACTAATCCGTAGTAATATATTAGTCTACTGATAAATAACCCTGGTTCTAAATAACCCTGGTTCTATTGCTCCTTTTATTTTTACTGAGTCTAATAAAGATTCATACAATTCCTAAAATACTCTTAATTGAAAATAATATCCATTGTAGGAAGGCTGGCATATAAAGACGAGGAAATTATAAAGCAGTATGCTACAGGAGGCAACGAACTTCTTCTATGACCTTTAAAACAACCTCAGTGTACAGAGTGA
>PVKN010015487.1:0-18464 GCA_004027915.1 Capromys pilorides | reverse complement strand
ATTGTTTTAGGTAGTGAATGGGGTAGTTTTAGGAATGTCAGAGATCCTTATAAGAATAAGCATATGGCAGAGAATGAGACATGACAATGGAAGCAGAGTTCTCACAGAGAAATTTGATGCCTTGGCTGTGAAGGCAGTGGTGAGAGCTTACGATGATGAATAGAGATTTCTAGAAGTGGAAAAGCCCAAGAAACCAACACTTCGCTAGATCCTTGGGAGGTGGCCTGACACCTTGGTTTCAGCTTAGTGAGATCCATTTTGGATTTCTGGACTCTAGAACTGTAAGATAATAAATTGATGCAGGTTTTAAGCCACTAGGTTTGTGGTAAATAGTTATAAAAGCAATAGGAAACTAATATAGCTCTGGTAACTATGTCCAGTTTATCACTACAAATAACATTGATTAATAAAATAACCAAACATCTCCAGTTTCAGAACTTCAGGGTGCAGCATCCTTAGCATTAATGTATAGAGCTTTGGGGTCTTTGCTCCAGCTTTCACCTTTTGAATTTAAACTGCTGAAATGCTTGCTTCCTCTTCTGAGCTACTGTAAGGGCCTAAATGGTAGAGAGCAGGATGGGTATGGTGGTACCTGCCAGCCTTCCCAGCGCGTTGGAAGGCTGAGTAAGGGAAGAGCACGGACCAGCCTGAGCACCTTAGGGGCTTAGTGAGATACTTTCTCAGAAAGGGGGTAGGATGTGGCTTACTTAGCACAATGACTTTGGGTTCAACCTCCACTACCACAAAAGTTAAAAGAGTAGAGGCCGTATCTGATACACTTTTGTACAGATCTTCAAGGTTGCTACTTCCTACTCTGTGAATACTGAAGGATCAAAATCTATGGCGAGATAAACAAAGTATAGTGTGCCTAAGGAGAGTCACCTACAGAGAGGACATTCTCTCAGGCTTTTACACAGAGCAAATTGGTTAAGCAATGGCTGTGACTCATCCCAATGGCTGACACTGGCAACAGTTCTACAAAGCACTGTACATGGTTCCAAAGTTAATCCTGAGGGGATTTGACCCTAGAAGATACAAAAGATGAATGTTCTGTTATACAGGTCTGGCCATAACTTGCCCTTGATCACCCAGCAGAAAAGCTTAATTATGAGGCATAGATCACAGTGCTAGGTTAGTATGATGAGCTGAAAGAGGCTTTTACCAACAGCCTCCAACATTGCCAGTTTCACTGGTAACGCACTGCAATTATGGAATGTTGGACTATGTATACAACTACTTCCTTTTTGTACAAAGAGAAAATTTTTTTTTCTTTTTTTCCTCCCCTACTAATATGGATTAGAAAATTTATCATATCTGCACCCTGTGCTCTATATAACTACTATGAGGACAATAATATTCAATGTGTCAATTATTATGAAGGCACTACTAACATGTTTTGAAACTATCATATTGTTATTTCTTATTAAAAATAAAAAATAATAACAATTAAAAAATCTATGGCGAATGCATAAAAATTTTAAAAAGTTACTAATTTGTAGGAATCCCCTCCAGGTTCCCGTCTTGGTCCAAGAAGTCAGTATTTGTAATCCCAAAGATATGTTGTTGGAATCCCATCAAGTTAATTCCAATCTACCACCCCCAGTGCGAAAGTAAAGACACTAGAGCATATTTATAATTATTGGGGAGCCAAAGGGCCCTAAGTCCAGCCAGCCATGAAGATGGATTTCTGGAACAAAGAGCATGACCCAGGGCCTCAACCGGTTTTATTCGGTGGAAGAGTGACTTGAGGAGGAATGACTGAGAGTTGTGGTAAGTAGGTGAGTACTATGAGCTGAGCTAGGTGGGGGTCTACATTTACCTCTGCCATATGCAAAGAAAGTAATCTGCATAATGCTATTGAGATGGTATCTAATGTTTTGGGCAGTCTGGTGCTTCAGCTTTGATGTAGTCTTTCAAGCCCCAGGAAGTCATAGCCTCTGTCTCCAGGATCAATCCCAGCTGGTGGCACAGAGCATTGGCTTGGCTCTTGGTCCTGTCTCTACCTGTCTCTACCCAGCTCACATTTAAGAGCAGCAGGTGTAGGTTACCAGGGAAACATGCATACCACCTTCAAAGACCATCACCAGCACCTCAGCTAGACCAATATACATTGCTTAAGGCCAGTTGAAAGGATAAACAGAAGTCCTAGCTAGCTCTCTATATATCAATAGGAGGAAATAGGGTCAGGCTCAGTCAAAATAGAGACAGTAGTTCTTCTTTCAAGCAGAGCTGCGCAGGTGGTCCTCCACAACAGTTAAAGACACACAGCCATTAGTTTATCTCAAAGTGCCCCGCTTGCTTCAAGTACACTTGTCCCATCATTCCTGTCACTTTCTGAAGCAGTTCTGGAAATCATTTTTCCTAAGTATCTGTAGTTGTACTGCTGGGGCTGCCTTGAAATCCCAGATCAATTTTAAGCGTTTCCTTTTTATGGTCACCCTGCCTTTGGAGAAGCACCAGATCCAGTGAGCAGGTGGATGAGGACCAACTGGAACATTTTTATAAGCCTGATACTTTGTTCAGTGGCCTCCCGCAGTAACATTCACTGTATTTTTGACCATACTTCATAAGCCACTCAGGAAAAAGGACTTCCAGTCCTGCTTTAGAAAATGTCAAGAAGCAGGGTTGGATGCAGACTTGTGATTCCATCACTCCAGGCACCGAAGCAGGAGGGTCACTGGAAGTCTGAGGCCAGCCTGAGCTCTGGAGTCAATTCAAGGGCAACCTGAACTGTAAAACGAGACTCTGTCTCAAAAAATCGGCAAGAATGATGGCATACGTGACAGGGAATATTTTGATAAGAAAGAATGGCAATGTGTCTGTTACTATAATAGTTTTTAAAAGTTAAACATTTATCGCATATTTTTATTCTACCTTGTAAAATGTAAGTACTCAGCCATCTTCATGGCTGTGCCGGGTCCTCTTATATAGGGACTATAGGGCAACTAATATCCCCTGGTGAGGTTCTTCTGTCACCCTGCTCTTCTACCCTACTGGAGGCCCTGCTGTCACCATGACTTTCCCGAGCAGATGGGTAGGCAAAATCCTGACCTCTAGAAGAAGTCACACCTTACCCACTCAAGCAAGGGTTGGGGTATGGCAACCGGGCAGAATTTGTTCTTTTTCCCATTTATACTCATCTCTAATCTCAGCTGCCTCCATGGTTGGTGTGACAGGCAGACCCAGGGCAAGTGTCAGACTACCAACGACAGTGACAATTCAGTGGGCCCTCCATTCGCTAAGTACTTACAATTCCCTTGCATAATTACGCACGTCTCTTTTTAAAAATATGTACATATTAGTTGTAGCACAACTAATGATAGCCTTCCTGATGCAGGATGTCTTTAGTTTTTCTCAATAAATTGCTATTTTTTATTTTTTTATTATGGGTCTTGGAATGAAGATTGATTTTTGAGCCGTTTTGGGGGGCTAATAGCTGACTTCTGTGCAACTGTGCCACTGCACAGCTCACATTTCGATAATTAAATATAAACACGCTCCCTCAAAAGAACAGAGCTACTTAAAATATGGCAGTGCTTCATTAATAATCGATTTACAGAATCTGCCTGTGCAAACAACAGCCTCTTGAAGCTGTCATGACACTGTCAGTCTTGCTAAAGCAGGTAAGAATTATTTCTTGAGCTCCAAACAGTCACAAATAGCAGTGGTTTCCTTGGTGACTCTGCAGTGAAGCTGAAAGCTCTGTGCCTATTGGGCTGGCCTTTCTCCTACTTTGAGAAACTTTGGGCCAGTCCTAGGGAGGAGCCCCTGTAGCGTTACTGCAGTGTGTGTGTGTGTGTGTGTGTGTGTGTGTGTGTGTGTGTGTGTATGATAGCAGATGCTCCTCCTGCAGGGCCAGGTCCCAATGTGTGGCCTGTGGGTTTTGTCACCATCGGAGCCCACAGCCACTGCAGCCTGGTTTGCAATGCTAAGGAGGCTGAGCATGGCAGGACCCGCTCTTGTTAGTGAGTCGTCATCCCGTGGGTGCTGCCTTCTGTCTGCTAACTGCCAAGTCACAAAGCCCAAGGATGTCCTGTGGAAAGGAGACAAAAACATTGCAGGTGATATTTCTGAAAGGGGCCTTTACGGAATTGGGGCCTTCATTCTGTTTGGGTTATTTTACTTGTGGAAGCCAGCAAGCTGGTAGCCTTTCCATAATTTTAGTACTCGAGGTACTCTTTGCCATGGGCTGCCACAGATGAAAGGGCACTCAGCCTCCCTTCTCCCATTCTTTTCTTCTCTACTATTCTTTGCAGGGAAGCTATAGATTTATAGGAAAGATTGGGAGGAGACTTTGGAGCAAAGGCTTGGCCCTGATTTGGCCAGGATCCAAGAGTGCCAAAAGGAGACTTCTCTGTCTCCATTTCAGCCGTGACTGTACCAGGTCAAGCAGCAGTAGAACTATGCCTAGAGTAAGTGTGAATACACGCAGGACAGCAGCAAGAGACGGGCCGCTTGGCAAATCTCTGTGTGCTTCACACCCACTCCATTTGCTGGAAAGGCTTAGCACTTTTAACTTCACCTGCTTAATACTGTGAGTAGGGTAAGAAAATAGGGAAATTATGGATTCTTAACACCAACCCGTTACACACACTTCAGTTTATACAGTCTGCTGCATCCGCACAGTATTATCAAGCATTAACTTTTTTACCATGGGGCTTTGTCTTCACTCACCAATCATGAGAGCTGCTTTAATACAGCAAGTGAGGCAGTCTGTGTGCAGGATTTTCGTTAGATGATATTAATTGCCTTATGAAAGCGGACTCAACTGCACTTTATAATGTCTACTCCTTCGAGTAAATAAAAATGGTTCTTTATGACCAGTCTTTGGCTGCTTGATTTCTATTCACCAGGTTTATTTTGTTTTCATGGAGTGGCATGATGATGTAAATCATGAGCCCAGGAATCAGGAATCAGGCAGGTGAGAGGGTCAAATGATGCTTTTGATTGTGTGGTTAGAGAGGCGTCTGTAGGATTTAGTTTTCTCATCTGAAAATGAAGGTAATAGTTCCCACTTAAAAGGTCTGTTATAGGAATTTATAGAAATAATGCCAATGAGTAAAGAACTTAGGGCCAAGGAGATATCTCAGTAGTGCAAGTGCCTGCCTGGCAAGCACAAGGTACAGAGTTCAATCCCCTGTACTAAAAAAAATAAATTAGCATACTCACAGCACAAAATAAGAACACACGTGTTCAGCATGACATTTTATATTTGTGACTTACTCATGTTTAATATTTATGGTATATATTTAGTCAATTTTTTCTAGGTTTTTGTTTTTTCTTTTTCTTTTTCTTTTGGCAAGACTAGGATTTGAACTAATGACCTTGCACTTACCAGGCAGGCACTTGTGCCAGGGAGCTATCTCCCCAACCCCTCTTTCTAGGTTTCTAAAGAAATTTTTCTGAGTAAAATACTAATATCTATATGTCTTCTATTTAATAAACTAAGTTTTTGGCTAATGTATGCTGTTTTAATTTAATTAAGAATTGCAGACATCTTTTCCAAATGTTACCCAAAAAGTCAATGTACTCTAGAAGAGAAGCCATGTGATATTTAAGCTTGTGTATCTGGTTCATTCACTTAACTTTATGGTCTCACGGTGTGTCTTAAGTTACTTTTCTAATTACTGAGACAAAATACCCAGCACCCAACATTAAAGGAGGAGACATTTATTTAGCTCACCCTATGTAGAGGCTCCAGGCCACAATCAGCTGGCTCCAAGGCAGGGTGGTACATGGCAGAGGAACAACAGTTCATGGTGTCAGAAGACAGCAAAAGCAACAAGAGAGGGGGGAGCAAGCCTCTCCCAGTTCCCCGCCCTGTATGCAGGTTACCCGCCCCAATGCGGGCATAGCACTCACATTCCTAATCCCAGCACTGGACCATGAGTCACATACTCTACATTCAGCTGGCTCCAAAAATCACCCCATGCACGACCACAGCAGGCCTTGGGGGAAATCCAGACACAAACCACAGCAAGGTGCATCCGGTTTCCTACAAAGGACTCAAGTTTATCTTTATGATGCAAGCGTCCTCCATTGTGTGCCCATGCCACAGTTTCTTCATCCACTCTTCTGTTGAGGGACATATTGACCTGCTTTTGAAGCCAGGTTATTGGGGCTAGAGAGACAGCTCCATGGCACAAGTGCCTGCCTGGCAAGTGCAAGGTCGTGAGTTCGAACCCCGAAAAAAAAAAAAAAGACATGAAGCCAGGTCATTAACTATCTTGCCCTTCCTTCAGAGTCCTGCTGTCACTGTGAGAAGCTGGGGATGGGAGTCAAACCAAGCTTCCATAAGACATCGGCATCAACAGCAGCCACGAGAATAAGCTTCATCAAGGAAAAAGCAAAAACAAAGAAGGCTGGACAAGAATGAACCTAGGTTAAAACTGTTCGTAGTAAGAAGGACAAGATGAAAGGCTGAAGCTCCACCTCCCAATTGCCCACAGGGCTGTTCCTATAGAAGAGACATGGGGCCTACCTAAGTTTAAGCATAAGGTGGTGGGAGTGTTCATAAATCAAAAAAGTGTGCTCCGTGAGCTTGTCCACATTTCATTCCTCATAAAAATAGCGCTGAGTCCATGAAACACTTGCTCCCAGTCAGTACCTACATTCATTATTTGTGAGTACTTTATGCTGAGTAACCCATTTAAACTTCACTAAACTTTTATCTCAACTTCTTGAGGAAGGAGCTGAAGCTCAGAAAAGGTACAGTGATTTTCAAGAACCCACGCAAAAGCATTCCCAACAAGGAACGAACGTTTATCCTGAGTTTTTAATCCCCATTAATGATGTCTCCTTAGCTCCCACTGGAAGCCCCGCCCTCCTCCCTGCTGAGCTGCTGGGCTGACCACAGGAGGCTGTGAGATGTTTTTGGCAGAAGAAAGGCTTTGCTTGGCTCATGTACGCCTGGAGCACTACTGCAAGTCAGACTGAAACACGGGTAAGAACAGGAAACCCAGATACACTGTGGGAAGGCTCTGCATATAAATAACCTCCACACAGACTCCCGGAGAAGGGACTCAGGGCAGTCCTGGAGCACTGGCTCAGAGATGTAAGGGCTGTGTCTCTTTCTTAGGAACGTCTGAGGGCAACCAAGGCAGAGAAGTGTGTTTACGCATAGTGAGCAGTGATGGGTGACTCATGCACAGCACCGCAGAGCCTGCAAAAACCCTCGTCCACGCATTATTTCCTTGAGCCTTGGGAGCACAGGGCAGGCTTTGTTATCTCTGTTCTAGAAAATGACTGCAACTATGAAATGGGACGGGGGTCACATTCCTAGGTAACCATGAAAATGAGGGCCATGACAGGACAGGTCATGACTGATAGGCCAAGATCTATGGCATGAAAACACCATGAGATGAGTTGTCACTGCAGAGGGGAAAATAAGCCTCACAGAGGTTTGATGGCCAACTCAAGATGATCCAAGAATTCCAGTGCAGGCCCAGGCCTTGGACCGTGTGGCTTGAGGTGCAAACTCAAACAGAGTCAAATCTTGCTTAACTTAAGCAGAAACAGGAAGTAAATGAGATCCCAGTCCCCAGAAGGTAAGGCATTCACTGACTGTCCTCCACCATTCCTCCTCTCCTGCCTTTACTTCTAACCCAGAACAGGGCACATAAGCGCTTTAAAAATATTGCTGAAAATGGTAATTGGACATTGAAATTGTGAAATCCAGGAAATTCTACTTTTCTCCACAGCACACCCTCAACCTCATTCTCTTGCTCATCTTAGCTAAAGAGAATTCATTTAATCTTTAGATGTTGTTCTGGTCAGAACTCAAGCTATATTTCAACACAACAATGAGGATTCGGTGCTGAAGTGAAAATCTTCTTAACCCTTTGTTGCAACCCCGTCTATTAGAAGTGCTAGGTGATACAGGTTTTTAGTCTAGCCTGAGTTATAAACATGGGTACAAAATATTTATTAAGACATTAATAGATCCTGGAAATGATATTCCACAGGAAAAAATATTTATCTGAACTTAAATTTTTTTTTTTAAAAAAAGTATGTGTTTGGTGCAGGGTCTTGTTATGCAGCTCGGACTCCTACTGATCCTCCTGTTTCAGCCT
Organism: Capromys pilorides; assembly: GCA_004027915.1. Taxonomy (NCBI): domain Eukaryota; kingdom Metazoa; phylum Chordata; class Mammalia; order Rodentia; family Capromyidae; genus Capromys; species Capromys pilorides. Next base: position 10,392 of record PVKN010015487.1, on the reverse strand, counting down.
TCCCAGTGCTAGGATTACAGATGTACATTACCACACTCAGTTTTGGTGACTGGTTCAGCATGCCCAGGGTGGGGGCCAGCACAGCAAGGGGTACTAGAGGAATCAGGAATCAATTCTGGGTCCTTGCACTTGCCTAGGCAGATGCTTAGACCACTGAGCTATCTCGGCAGCCCTGAACTTTAGTTTTTTAAAAATGAGAGTTGTATGCTGAGAATGAAAATTAAATGTTACCTTATGCAAAACCAAAGACAAAGAACATTCCAGAAAGCCAATTGGCAGTTTATTTCCTTCCTCTCCCTAGAACTCAGAGATTTTCCCATGTGAAAATCACATGCATGCACACACACACACACACACACACACACACAGATATTTTTCTATGAGTCTCTTCTTCATGGTTCTTAAAGTATGTGTAATGGACCAGACTCATGAGAACCAAGCAACTTGCTAGAAATGCAGAATCCCGTCTCCACAGCTGAGTCGGAGCCTGCAGGCGAGGCCCAGCAAGGCTGTGCTGCATTCTCTCCAGATGATTCTAATTCAGGTTTCAGTTCAAGAACCACTGCCTTGTCTGAAACTCATGTGTGCCCTTTGATGCATTAAGTGGCCCATCAGTGGTCTACAACAATGTGTGTGCTCGTCTAGGTCCCCAGGTCAAGAGGATGGCTGAGGAATGGCAACAATTTAGCTTACTGTGCTATAAAATTAAATGTAAAGTACTACATTAATAGCAAGGATTATGTCTTTAAATGAAACATTACATAAACTGCAGGAAATCTCAGTCACATAAATGTCAGTGTAATAGTAGTAAAAGCAAGTGTTTAATCCATTCTTAACTTCCAGATTTTCCAATTTTTTTTTTATTGTGCAAACCACACATTTTCATTTTTTCTTCCTTTATCTACTATCCAGGATCCCCACCCATTTCTTTTATAATTCCACACAAATATACATGACTAGAAACACCTGGATCTTTCATGACTCTTAGATCTGAGGAAATCTTCACGGCCCTCTGCCTGCCCCTTGGTGAGGTCAGCATCGGGAGTTGTGAAAACTTCCTCGAGTCTTCAGGTAAACTCTGTCATGGACTGATTTTTCCCTGGGGATTGCCAAAGAAAATCTACATGTCAGCTCATTCATTAAAATTCCTTTCAGTGATACCTAAATGGCTAATTCTGTACCTAACTATAAGGGAAATGAAATCCCCAAATTTGATCAAAATTAATCAAAACAGAGGTGTGTGACTCATTCAGAAGACAAAGCATGCCTATTAAAAATGTTCCAAAAGAAGACGCACTGATGAAGCTGCTGGAGGCCACTCTAACTTGTGTTATGATCATTCAAAAGGGATTTTAAATGAGTATTTACGCTAGTATTCAATCAAAGGCACCTCGTATGACAGCCCCGCATTATGAGGAATATTCATCCTGTGCCTGAAATGCACTGTACCCCCAGGCTTCCCAGTTGGCAGCTGCTGGGTTGAATTTGACCTTTCCTTTAATGGCAAGATGATAATCGTATTTTGTCACTTTTTTAAAAACAAGGTAGTTGTGAAAAGAAATAAGATCTGAACCACCTCAAACTACACATTAGAAATAACCGAAGGTAAGGTGCGTAGTTTATGTTTGCTGTAGGCCTCTTGATGGTCACCGATCTTTTTTTTAATGAAGCAAAATTGAGTCTAGTAGCATTTAATTGCTATCTTTAATTTATAAATCTTACAGCTGGTTGTGGTGGTGTGTGCTTATAACCCTAGCACTCTGGAAGAATTGGGCAGGAGAATCATAAAACCCTGTTGGCAAAACGGAATATGAAAAACTGCTGGGAGATGTAGCTATTGTGATGCCCCTAGGTTTGGTCCTCAGTACAGGAAAAAAAAGAAGAAAGAAAGAAAGAAAGAAAGAAAGAAAGAAAGAAAGAAAGAAAGAAAGAAGAAAGAAAGAAAGAAAGAAAGAAAGAAAGAAAGGAAGAAAGAAAGAAGAAAAGGTCTTTTGGTCAATGGTGGCTAAAGCATGACACACAAAGAATGAATCAGATCAGTACAGCTTCTGAGGACAGTCATGCTGTGTGTCTATTATGGATAGCAAATCAAACTCTCAATTTTAAACTTTACTTATTTATTTATTTTTGCGGGACCAGGGTTCGAACTCACGGCCTTGCACTTGCCAGCAGGCACTTGTGGCATGGAGCTATCTCCCTGGTCCCCAAACTCTCAATTTTTAAAGCTTAACTGTGCTTATGATCTTCCATCTGTCACCTGCTTCCACACTCACTTCCAAGTCATTATAGTCAGGTTTGCTTCCTAGTCTTCTCAGATTTGGCCTCGTTATGGTGAAATTCTTGGTAGAAGTTAGAGGAAATATTTGAAGAGAAATGTGCCCACCTGAATGCATTCTGAGATGCGTTTATTAGCCGTCTGAATTAAATCAAGTAGTCTCTTTTCTTGCTGTTAATTCCTTGTATTTTCACAGTGAAAAATGTCCAGTGAAGCTAAATGAAGTTATAAAGTGGTCACTTCCAGTTCCTGATGCTTTGAGATACCACTAGTACTTACGGTAGCCTTTTAGTTACCAAAAGAGATATTCACATGAGTCTTTTGGGAAAAACTCATCAAATCTTATGAATTATTGCCTTTTTGATTGCCAGTCTGTTAGAAGGAACATCTGAAAATAAGAACATTCAATGTTTCTGCTAGACAGTGGGATGGGCACAGAAAGCCCCAGTTAAATTAGAGCTTGTGAGGGCAACTGGAATGCCCTACTGGTTTGCTTAGCTTCTATGAGTCAGCCCATACGCATCACCTGTATGGAAAAGGAATTTCATCCAGGAGCATGCACTGAACAGTACCACTCGGGAGAGAAGTGGTTAAAATAACTGGACATGAGGGCCCTGCCTGCAGAGCACCTGTTTGGTACAGTCCAAAAATAATAGCTATGAAAACATGAATATCTATTTTGAATGTCCTCCGGCAGAGAGACAGAGAGCCATGTTAATTTAATCTCCTCTCCTAAACGTTACCAGCAGTGCAGAAATGGACGCTCTCATCCCTGTAATCAGTTGCATGGTGCACAAGGGCAGCAGTCTCTTGAGCCTCATCTGCGAGCTAATCTTTCATTTCATAGCAGATCTTTCCATATCAAACAACACAAGTGACTTAATTTGCATGACAGGATTTGTAACGGGGCAAATCTAGTGTCAAAGTCGATTAAAGATTACACCAGAGAACTATCATAATCAGTCCTCTAATGAGCCTAAATAGTACATGTAAAGTCTCCCCTTTTTGCCATTCCAGTCATGTATAAAAGGGAATGTATTTCTTTTCATCGATGAACTGGTCCTTTGGTTTGCACATTACGCCCTATGTTGAGCTAAAGTCATGTCAGTCTGGTTTCAGAGGGAGAGAAAGGGAAATAATAAAGCAAACATCACTTCACAAATGACATTGCTTGGTATAAGCCAACGTTTGAAGCCCTTAATTCTTCTAATCTGCAAAATAGTCAATGCTAATGGGTTTTTGCCTTTGTGAAGGCTGATGCATAGAAAGAAAAACTTTAATGAGCTGCCTGGGCCGTGTGCTTACAGATACCTGTCAAATGTCTGTCATCTTAGCTATCGCTGAGGCATTATAAAGAAAGTAAGAAGGAAGGAACGACAGTATTTGTACAAGCATTTTCATGCTAAAATGGCACAATTTTCTTCCTGTCATAATTTCATTGTATCTGGAACTCAGGAAAGCTTAACCCTTTCCCTAGCATGTCCTGGGTAATCGTGTCGCACAATCTTGGCATGAGTGGTACAAAAACAGCCCTGTGATTTTGTAAACAGCATCTTCTGTTAAATTTGTTTTCGAAAATGGAATTACCTACATTTTTAAAAATGGTGACAACAAACTATTTGAATCAATTGCTTCAAATCAATTGCTCCCAGGGAGACCAGGAGTATATTAAATGCAAAAACTCTGTAATGTGTGGGGCTGTCATTTGAATCAATTCTGTCTGAGTTCTTAATTTAATATTTCTTTGTATCTTTGTATGTCTAATACACATACCAGGGCAATCAGGTCAACAGACTCCCATTGTCTCACCTTCTCTTTTATTCAAAAGAACAGGCAATGCAAATATATCTTATTACCCAGGCACCTGCTACAAGAAGGTTGTGTTCGTTTTATTTTCTGGAACACAATCATAAAAATGCAACGTGAATTAAACCGTGGCAGAAATGAAAAGTCTCTGTCCAGGTGCAAGTTGTTTTTCCTCTTACAAATTAAAAAAAGAAAAGAAAAGAAATTAAATAGACACATGTGTGTAAGTACACGCACATGTACATACCCAGAGAAGAACTATCAAGTTTGAAGTCGTAGAGAAAGAAGGGCCTTTAACCCTTCCGATTGCTCGTTGTTTCCAGTGATAATGGAAGGGTACCATTCTCTGATCATGTTTGTTGGGCCTACTCCTCATGCCTAAACAAAAGATAGAAAGAAAAGGAAAGGTGGTGCTTCCTAGAAGAGCAGGCGCCTCTAGAGCTTGCACTAGCTCAGGACCTCACTTGGGCTTTTCCCTGGCTTCTTCTGCACACAAAAAAGGCTTGTGTGTAATTGCTGAGCATTGCAAAAAGTCACATGCTGGGACAATCCTCAAAGTTTATAATGAAATGGTAGGGATGAGATAATGCCGGTTGTTTGTTATCCATGAATGTTATCAATAACCCTGTCTTGCAATATTGCCTTGTGCAGTAACAGATGTTGGCAAAATATGATGATAGCCACGTATCTACAGGTCAGCTAAATTCTAGTGAGCTCAAACTGTTGCATGAGTGTAAGTTCTCTAGAAGATCCCAAGCATTAATAATGATATCCAGAAATACGATGTCATCCTCAATGGTTCAGGGCAAGGAGTCCCTAGGGCGCTTCTGCTCTCAGAGTTCCAGTCCCTTCCAGGAAGACATATGGGGCATCACAAAGCAGAGCCCTCTTGACTTAGCTTCAGAGCCCTGTCGCAGTACCCCTGGGTTTTAACTCATTGGCTTTCTCTCCCATTACAACCTAAAGAGAACAACTTTAATGAGCTCACTGGGCTGCATTGTTTCCCAGAAAAATACGGTTGTGACTCAAAGGAGGAAGTATTAAATGTTTATGCTGCAGGTAAAATCCCAGGTCTCTAATTTGTTCTCCTTCACCCTGCTTCCTTTTCCCAGAGTAATAAGTCAAAACAAATCCAAGGAGAAGGCAAATTTTAGTCAAGTGGCATTAAAATTTCAAATGAGATAAACCAGGCTAAGAGCACTAGAATACAGATGCCTCTAGCATTCAGGGCCTCAGATGCAGCCAAGACTGGGGTCTCCAATTAGACAGCTCTTAAGGTTGGGTTTATTGAAAAGAAATTAGGCCAACATCAATTTGGAAATGAACTGTCTTAACACCCTGTGGTAGAGATACTCAGCTACATTGAAAAGAAAGAAATTCACTTCACCAGCATAAAAAGCATCCTCCTTGGACTTTATTCCAATTTCCAAACAAGTAGACCTTTTAAGTTAAAAATGAGCAGCAGAGCCAACTTCTGTGGCTGTGGGGTCTTTATTTATTTAACAAACATTTATTGAGAACCCTTCTTTGGCCAAGTCCTAAGCCACAGATTCCTGCTCTGTAATCGGACCTACCCTCCTGACAGCAGCAGGCAAGTGTTCCCCAAAGTTGCAAAGCTTTCTTTCTTCAAAATTCTGGTCTCTGTAAAAAAAAAAAATATATATATATATATATATATATATATATATATATATTTATATATATATATGAGAGATAGCTCAGCCCTCTAAGTGCCTGCCTAGGCATACAAAGGTACTAGATCCCTGGTACCACATGCCTTGCTTGTGCCACCCCATGGCATGCCAAACTAGCATTAAGACCCCGCATGGTGGCACATGCCTATAATCCCAGCACTGGGGAGGCTGAGACAGGAGGATGAGTCCAAGTTGCATAGCAAGACCCTATACCAAATACAATAATAATAATAATAATAATAAATTTACCAATGGAGCCCCATTTATTAGTAACATATAAAAATCTATCAAAGAGCCCAGCTGCCTAGATGGTTCAATGTTACTTTTGTTGTTATGGCTTTGTGGATTTTTAAAAAAATAAACTAGGAGCCTGGAGCTCCTTCCAAGGCACCCATGATCTCTCCGTGTATGTGAAAGCTCAGCCACTTTACCCGCCTGTGTACCTTTAATCACTCTTGACTTACATTTCCATCTCTATTTATCAGGACCCCCTTCAACCCAACCATTGTGTCCAAGTCTGGAGACTTCATGCCATATGGAAAATGAGGCCCCGGCCATCAGCACACAAGCTTGAGTAACACACATCAGCCTGCACTTTGCAGGAGGAATGATTCTGCCTTCCACGCCCAATTGTTCACATCAGGCACAATGTGAGCCCAAAGACTATGAGCCCTGTTGCTAAACAATGCTCTGCATCCTCCCCACCCCCCAGCAGTGCGTACGGTGAGAGGCCCGACCGTGTGGATCTCAGAGTCCATTTTCCCGGCGGTCCTCAACTCGCCTTCCTCTGAACACTCCTCCTGTGACCTGCTTGCTCTACCTCTGATCTGCTGCGCCCCAGAGGCTGTCACAAGTCTCCCTCCTTCCCAGGAGTTGAACACACAATAGAGAAAAGGCCCTGGCTGGGAGGTTCAGCCGCCATTAACCCCTACCAGCTGTGCCTGTGGGGAGCCTTCTGGTCTGAATGTCCTTTCTCTGCGGCCGCCTTCATGCCACTAATCTAAGCATTGTTGGGGAGGAATGCTGACAGCAGAAAAGAAATTTTTCTTGTGTCCATGCAAGTGTGTGTATCCATGTGTAAGTGAAGGAAGAGTGAAGGCTAATTTCTATAGTTGGCATGAATGGAGGGATTGGGAAAAAAACTAGTTAAAATGTGTTTACTTGCTTAAAAGGCTCAGTCAATTTAAATAATTTCAGTAGTGATTCTATTTTTTTTAGGGAGGGGGGAGAAACTAGTTACTATTATAATTTTCTTTAAATCCCTTGAGATGTTTGGGCATGTTTAAGACTTTTAAAAATCATTGCCAGCTGAAAAAAAAAATTGAATTGAAATTCTTAAAAATACTGGCATAAAGTTACAAACACAGAATTACTCAGTTCTAATGGACCTTAAGAAATCAGAGAAAGAGAACTGGTTATACAGCTCACATTTCCTTTAGAGAAACCATTCATGTTTAACGCTTAGGAAAGTTTTTTAAAAATATATGTTACAATTGAAATGGAAGGAATTTAATTTTATCAACGGCCCTTCATGCTGTAAAGTAAAGCTCCATATTTTTTTAAATAAAAATTTTCAGTGAACCTAGTAGTTCAATAAGGAATATGATTTTCTATTCAGTTTTAAAGACATTCAGACAAAGACCCGAAGTAGTAACTTTGCAAACTTAGAAAGCCAGGGAAGTGACAATGATGGCTGGAATGCTAATTACATCACCAGGCAAATATCTTACTTTTAAAAATGTTTGTATGATCTTGATCTTTATAAATTTCTTTTTTTTTTTTTTTTTTTTTCAGACATCGAAGAGAAACATTGCTTCAATTTAGTGTTTCATGTTATCATGGGACAAAGATCCGTAAAACACAACAGTTGGCCTGGTTCAAATCAAATTAAGAATAATTCATGTAGAAATGTCTTTTCTGGGCAATTAGATATACCGTAGTAGGGCAACTGTCTGATATAATAAAGCTCCACTTAGCAGCTGTCCCTGTGTCTAGACTTCTACAATCACAGGTCCTTATGACAGGCACCAGGAGAGAATGTGCCCATTACTGGTTCTAGCCATGAAAATCCAGTATCATCTTTCCTTGCAACTTTATGATCTCATCGTGTGATTGTAATAAAATAGATTCAATTTCACGAAATAATATTTTTGTAAATTTGCATGTAGACATTTACATATATGGTGAGTATGGTACCAGGTATACTTTTTCAGAATATTAGAGGTAAATACTCTGGCATCCATCGGATTAAGGTGCAGTGTGCTGATAAATCCAAACCAAAATAGCAATAGAAACAAAGAGTTCATGTCTTCCATTCTTGCACCTGCCTCCCAGCATTTGAGTTTTTTGTTTCCCCAGGAGTAAAGTATCTTAGAAAGGAAATGAGTGTGATAACATATGGATTAATGGAATAGTTGAGAAAAATGAAGCAGTTTTAATTTTTCTCATTAGTACATCATTCACCCACTCATTTAGCAAATATTTATTGAGTTTTTTTTTAATATGCAGGACCTAGTTGCCAGCCATTTTAGAGTTCAAAAGGCAAATTCTACACATGATTGGTATTCAAGAAATTTCTTACTTGATATGAGTATTGCTATGTTATATACAGTGGTGTCCTGGTTCATGAACTTAATTCTTTTTTTTTTTTTTGCAGAACTGGGGATTAAACTCAGGCCCTTGCACTTGCCAGGCAAGGGCTTATTCCACTGAGCTATCTCCCCAGCCCAGTGAACTTAATTCTTTCTATGACTCTGGTTTCTATACTTGCAATTTGGTTGCAACCAGAAACATGGAATAAATCTTATGACTGGAATCATGGAAAGTATTAAGTTGGTGAACTGAGGCACCACTGTAAATAGTTGTAACATGAAGTGGAAATACAACAATGTTTTCTGAAGGCAGGTGTTAAGTTACTGCCCCAAAGACTCATCCTGACTTCCCCCAGCTGTCATGGTTATTACAATGGACAAGCATTTCCCACCTTTGTCTTGGCCCCATTTATATGACTAGTAATTCTATGAAGCAAAAGAATGTAATTTCCGTCAAGTATAACCGCAAGAAACGACGCTTAGGATTTCTGTAGATTGGATAACTATCTGGACATGAACTGTGTCTCCATAGTCTCTTATCTTTAGAAGTGTTTGGAGAAAAGCCATTGGGTACTTAAGAGATTTCATAGTAGAGAAATACTGGAGGGTCTGAGTGTGCTTACCGCTTAGCAAACGGCAAAGGACCTGTGTGGTGAGGATGTGAACTTTTGGGTACAAAGCCCATTTATTCCATCCAGGGTGATAAGAATGAGCAAATATGGTTGGTACATCTAAGTGATTTACTTTCATCTACTTTATTCTCCTTTGTGAAAGTATACTCATTAAAGATGGCAGGAATATTAAGGCAAGGTTTCAGAAATTCTATTTGCCTCTACAAGTAAATAGTCAAGAGAACCCCTTGCTATTTAGAAACCTGTAGTAATACAAAAACAAAGTAAAATTGTTTTAATTTTATTAATTCTAAATACAGTGCTACCTTAGTTCATGGAGTCCTCTGTTAGTGAACAATTTGGCTTGCAAACAGAAGAGATGAGCAAAGTTTTGCTTCCCTTCATGTACTCCGTATCTGATGATGAACACGACCGCAGCCATCCTCTCTGAAGCGGAAGGAAGGAACTCAGATATGGCCACCTTTCCCAGAATCGTGGAACACATTAAGTTGGTGAACTGAGGTACCACTGTTGTACGTGGGACCTGCACTCTCCTGGTTCCCTTTCAGAGGGCTGATAGATGCTCAAACGTGAGAAGAAAACATTTCAAAGTTGATCTAATGGCTGGAGTCAGTGGAGAAGGGACTGACCTCAGCGGTACCTTTGTGCCTCCTGGTGAATGGCAAAGAGTTGCTTTAATTGTGATTCAAAAGAATAAAAAAGAAGTCACTATTTCACAGTAGTCTAAAGGGTAGGGCTGGAGAGATAGCTTGACATTCTAAGCGCCTGCCTGGCACGCACAAGGTCCTGAGTTTGATCCTGGTACCACATGCTGTGCTGGCCGAGGGCATGTTGGTCCTGAAACCAGGTGTGGTGGCACATGCCTGTAATCCCAGCACTGGGGAGGGTGAGACAGGAGGATCACTGTGAGTCCAAGTTGCACAGTGAGACCCTGTACCAAATAAAGAAAGAAATGGATAAATATTAAAAATAAGTGAATAAAGCGGATGTATGGGCTCAGTAACTCAGTGTGTTTCTCAGCCTCATCTCCCTCTGCCTTGCGCTGATCATCTTACCTCCAGCTGATGGTCCTACTCCCTGGCATTTCTTATTGGCTCTACCCGTTTTGTCTCTTTCTCGATGCTCCCCTCTGCTCCCTGAATTTGCCCATGAAAATCTTACTCCTCCAGTTCCCATCCAAACTGTCCTGTTTCCTTCAAAGTAGATTTCATCTTTTAAAAAATTATCTGGACCTTTTGTGGTGAGCAGTTCACCAGTATCTAGAAAACCCTTTTATATACCCGTAATACAGCAGTTTTACATCACAAAGAACACATACACGTGCGTATAAGGCATGCACATGGATGTTCATCACGGTAAAGTGATAAAATAAAAAAATAGGTGAAGGCTGGCAA
>PVKN010015486.1:0-18485 GCA_004027915.1 Capromys pilorides | reverse complement strand
GCGACAGGCGTTTCCCAGCAGCAGCGAGCCTTGCACGCTCCGGGACACGGCTCTTGAAACTTTGCCAACGGTGGCAGCTACGACGTGCCCGCGAGCATGCGTTCAGGAGCAGTGAGAGGATGAGTTAGGACAGAATAATTAAGTTGCAGAAGGACGCTGGATGCATTAACACTCGCACTTCATCCCCGTCCCTGGGGTCCAGGAGAGAGCGGGCTGAGAGCTCCATGGCGACCTCACCTCTCCCTAAAGGAGGTCCGACCGGGAGGCAGAGTCCGGGCCCGGGGAGCCGCGGATCCCGGCCACCGGTCCCTTTAAGGAAGTTGTGCCCGCGGGGCGGGAAGCGCCCTCGCCCGCGCCTCCACCTGCCCGGCTGCGAGGGCTCCCGGACGGCCGCGCCTCGCCCTTCCCCGCGGCCCTGCACGCTCGGGCGCTCGGTCCTGCGCCGCAGCCCGACCGGGCGCAGCCGTTGGGGCCGGGCCCGCCCTCCGCCCGCTCCCGCCCGCCCCGCCCCGCCGCGGGAAAGGTGGCGCGGACCCGGGCCGCGGCTCGGAGCGCGGACAATGGTCCGCCCGGCCCGGGGGGCTCGGGGCTGCTCGTCCCGGGGGAAGCCCGCGCTTGCCGTCGGGAGCCCCGGAGCCCCGGGCGGAGGCGCTGCTGCGCTCGCAGTCACCCTGGGCGCCGTCGCCCAGCCCTGCCCGCCTCGGCCTGCTTCTCCTTGGCGCCCGCCGTGCCCGGGGCCCCGGCTTTGCACGCAGGGAACCCGAGCCCCGGCGGGGGGCGGCGGCCGGAGGAGCAGCGTCCGCATGGAGACCCGACTGCAGCCCACACCTGCCCGGGAGCGGCCCTAGTAGCGCGGCCCCGCGCTATTTATTCGGCAGCACCGGGAACCGCGCCTCGCACCTGCGCGGAGGACGCGGGATCGCCCCGCGAAGTTTAGGAAGAACCACCGAGCTGCCTCCCCAGCCCCAGGTGTCGCTTTTCAAGGGAAGGCATCCGGCCTGTGAATGCTGGGTTCCCTGGGCTGCGCGCGGCCACCTTTCGTTTTCGTTCAGGTGGGCTGGGCACTTGGCCCTGGTCCGAGTCCTCCCGCATGGTTTTCTTGTGGCCTCTGGGCGGCCGTCCCGGTTTTTCTCTGACAGGAATAAGCAGATCAGCTCGCGCTCGCACTCGCAGAAGGAAAAGGTAGTTTACAGAAGTTAGTGAAAGTTGTGATCAAGAAACTCTCTTGGTATTCCTCTCTGACCGATATAGACACTTGAAATCTGATTTAGGGACCAGGATGTGACACGCATCACCTGCCTGGCAAGTTCGAGGTCCTCAGTTCAATTGCCAGTACAAAAAAAAAAAAAAAAAAAGACCTGATTTAAAAGGTGATGTCAGTACTCCATGCTCCTCCGCAGGTTTCTAAGTGACCTACAGTTGATTCACCAGTTAAATTGTAAACATTCAAGGCATTCGGGTTTGTTTCAGGGGATCTTTATTGGAGTTGTAAACAAACACAGCTGACCTGAGGACTTCCCTTTGAGAAAAATGAATAGTCCTTTTCCTTAAGGTGTTATTTACGACTCTATAGTGGCTTGGGAAGAAATTCTTCTCAAAGCTCATGGATTCAAGGCAACTTTTTTTATTTTTTTTAATTTTTTATTTTCTTAGAAAAATCTTTTATCTTTTTAATCATTTTTTATTTAGTACAAGGTCTTGCTACCAGCTCAGATTCATAGTGATCCTCCTGTCTCCGCCTCCCCAGAGCTAGGACTACAGGTGTGTGCCACCTTGCCTGGTTTTGGGGTGGACACTGGGATCAAACCAGGGTCCCTGAGCTTGCCAGGCAGGTGCTTAGACCACCGAGCTACCTCCCCAGCCCCAAGTATAGCTTTTAAAGGAAAGGCATCCAGCCTGCGAATTCTGTAGACTCTGCCTTTATGAAAAGGAAAACCAAGGACCCTGCTGCGGGTTGAGGAGCTGGATTCTGGAAGAATGTTCTAGAAGATAACTCCCATTTCTCTTTCAGGAGAGCTTTTCTGCGTGACTTTGTCGGGGATCTAGAGCCATTTTTATACAGAAGTAATATTTTAGGTTGTTAGCTACGGGATTGGTTGTTCAGAAAACTCAAATAACAGAAACTTTTTGTTTGTTAGATTAGTGTAGTTTTGTTTTAGAAATGTATAGTATTTCTCAATTGTAAGTCACCTGGGATGAATTAGAACCACGTGCAGACTGGCCTCAAACTTGTAGCCTTCTTCTCATAGCTTCCCAAGAAGGGAAGAAATAGGCAGGTGCCACACCCCACCATGAATCCTGTTTTTAAAATATACGAATCCTTTTTTTTTGACAGATGTCTCAGAGGAATATTTGATCAAGCAGGTTAGGGCAATCATCTTAAGTCAAATCTTTGCTGAGCTAAGGATGACTGATCCCCTGTTATTTTTTTTTTTTTTTAAACAAAACAGCGTGAATTTCCCTTGTTCCCATCACTTGATTGCTCTTTAACTTTTGCTTCTGTAGGCGAGGATTCAATAGGCAAGGATTCTGAGTATCAAATTAGTCCTATTTTTGCAAATGTATTTACCAGTCCCTGCTAGCAAGAGTCTCACAAGGCCTAGCACAAATCCAATTCTCTAGACTTCTACTTATATAAGAATTCTTGCAGAAGGGAGAGAAAGCAATAGATATATATATGGAGCTTTTGGCTTTACTTTCTGTAGAAAATGGAGTGGAAGTGCTTCTCTCCCGGGTCCGTGTTTCTTAGGTTCTGCTTATGTGACAGTGCAGTTGTGGTACTGTTCTGTTTGCAGCCGGGGTGCCCTTGGCTATGTTTTAGAAATATTTGTCCAAGATGAGCTTAAAACCAACTCAGACACAACTGGGAACACTAGTTTCTCAGCTGCATCATGTAGACACAGTTCCTACTGAAGGATTAAAAATATTAACTCTCCCTACAAGTTTAAAGCAGGGTTTCTTTGAGCAAGATGCTCAACTTTGGGCCAGCGAGATAGCTCAGCAGACTAAGCACCTGCTTAGGCAAGCTCAGGGAGGAGAGTTCAATCCCCCGCATGACTTGCTGTGCAGGCTCTGCCCCAGGCACATTGAGCTGGTCACTGAGAGAGGGGGTGTGGTGACACACACCTGTAACCAGCACTGGAGAGGCTAAAAACAGCAGGATCACTGCAAATCTGAGCTGCATAGTGAGACCCTGTACCAAATATATATAAAAAAATAAAAAAGATGCTCAACTTTATTACAACATTCTTTTCCCTTTTTCCTGCAATCTTGACTTTTGCTTTGCCTATTCTGATTTTCCAAATATGAGGAAGAAATGGACAAAGTCAGAAAAAAACAATTTGTAGTAACGTGTATTCATTCTGCTCTATCCAGCCTAACCACCCAGTCTAATGAAGTACAGCACATATGTAAGAAGTGGAACTACTAAAGTCTTTTTTTCTTGAATAATGAAACTAGGACTGACCAGGGAGGGCTACCCAGTTAAGGGCTGTGTCTGCCACATCACAAGGGCTCTGGAGATTTGTGGTATGACTTTCCCTGGCTTCCTCAGTTATTAAAAACTGGTTAGGTGACATTTTCTTAAGAGAAAGTGCTCAATAGAAAGTGTATCCCGTATCCCACATACCCTCTCTCTAAGGTCCATGCTGGTAATGTCTGATTCTGATTTCATTAAATGTACAGCTCTGTAGCCCAGGAAAAGCTATTGCTAAGTGTCTAAAAACAACTTCTATTTGTTTGTTTTTGTGGTACTGGGGATTGAAGTCAGGACCTTGCACTTGCCAGGCAAGCACTTATTCCACTGAGCTATCTCCCGGCCCGACCTAAAAACAACTGCCGAACACAGAGCACAGTGGCCTTTCTTTGTATCTTAATGTCTCACTGCCTCCCCTACATCCAGTTCAGTCATTGTCCTACTTCTCAGAAAAGTGAACAGTAGTTGATAAAATTAAGCCTATGAAACAATGTAACCCATACATGGACACAGGGAACACTGTTGTAGGTTTTGCTTTATTTTAAACTTTTTCTCTTGTAACCCTCACTTAGCTGGCACACATTTGTAATCCCAGCACTTGGGAGGCTGAAACAGGACAATCACTGCTAGTTTAAGGCCAGCCTGAGCGACATACCGAGTTCAAGCCCAACCTGAGCTACATTGAGGCTCTGTCTGTCTCAAAAAAAACAAACAAAAATAACTTCACTTAGTCCTGTTGTCAATATGTTCAGAAATTCCAATATGAGAAGAGTTTTTCTTTTGAGAAATACTCTTCAGACTTTTTCTTTGGAACTTTACAAAGAGTTAACATCACCCACTTATAGTTCCAGGGCTCAATTTCACCAGGACAAAGTAAAACTTTCTAGCAATGACAGTGCTCCCAGGTCCCATGTCAGCTCCCAGAATAAGAAAATGTTTTGGGCTGAGCAGGAGATGAGGAAGCCAAGCAGAGGTAAGAAGGAATCACAGCCAGAAATGGCCAGATTAGGTGTCTGAGCTGACGCGCACCCGCATTCCATGACAGTCTACATCTTGTCCGGAAGTTCAATGCCAGTGTTATGCATGGAATAGCAAATTATCTACTGAATGTAGACAACAACATTTCCACTACTTTAACACACATTAACTGTGCATCTGAATGCAGCAGGGTAGAAAAATAAATGCTTCGGGAAAATAAACTAGCACTATACCTGTTTCAGTCAATGTATTCTTTTTTTTTTTTTTTTTTTTTATGGCCAGCTCAGCCTGCCCTGGGGGTGGGGCTGGAGCAGCATGTGGTGGTGGGAATCGAACCACAGTCCCTGTGGTTGCCTAAGCTTGCCTAATCAGGCACTTTAGACCACTAAACCATCTTGCCGACCCTCAGTCAATATATTCTCGGTCGTGACAACACCAAAGCTACTGGGTGGCTATTCTACTTATTCTCTTGGTTTGATTTTTTAATGGGTCATGCTAAGTGGCTGGCCTTGGAACTTGCAGTCTCCTGCCTTAGCCTCCTGAGTGCCTGCAGTTACAGGCTTGCACCACCTTGTTCATTGTTACAGTAGTCCCTTGCTATTTCGCTGTTCAACTTTCCCAGACTCACTGTTTTACAGGTTTCAAAAAATATTAATCTCAAGTATCGCAGATTTTTGCTATATCATGGGATCTCACAGTACCATGCAGTATACGTGTGTTGTTAAAATTACATAGGTTTACTACTTTAGAAAATGGTTAAGAGCATTAGACATGTTTCTAAAAGTATAGGAAAGGTTTATAAGAGTGTGGGAAGGATTTATAAAGCCTTAAAATATACATAAATACTAAAATAAATATAATATCACCACTTTGCTGGTTTTCACTTATTGTGGGGTGTCTGGAACATAACCCCCATGATAAGTGAGAGATCACTGTATTTGGCTTAAATTGAAAGGACGTACACACAAAAATAATCCAGAGACTCAAATGGGGTTCTATGGTAATAGGTAGGTAGGTAGGTAGCTAGGTAGACAGATAGACAGACAGACAGACAGACAGACAGACAGACAGATAAACAGACTTGGCCTCTGTTGGCTGATATGATAGATTATCATCTATCTACAATGTTATGCTGATAATTGATAGGAGCTATGCCTTGAAAAATTTAGAGATATCTTCTGTATCATCAAAAACATATCAAGTTGTTTGGCATAATCCTCTCTGAAACATATTTTACTTTTGCAGAGTGAATAATCTATGTTATTTTAACAGCTCAGTGCGAATTTGAATCCATATTCAGACACATTCAGCCCCTGCCATTCCTAGCCTCCTTCCAGGTAGGGAAAGGCACTGGTGGAGCTTTGCTAGGGCCCAGCTGTGAGGCAGAGCAGGCCACGAGTCCCGGCACTGTCCCTCCCCAGGACTCCTCTGGCCGAGTGACTGTGGGTGAGTTTTTCCCTCGCCCTCCCTGTCTCTCAGAAGTGAAACAGCAGGCATCTGTCGGTGCAGGGCAGCTGAGCTATGGGCCTGATGCTCCCGAGGTGCTCCCCAGACCCTGGGCTGTGTTCGCAGGCAATTTGGGGTCTCCAAAGCCTCTGCCTCTTGCTCTGTTGTGGGGTCTTCCTGAAGCAAGTAAGGAATCAATGGAGTTAGCTGGAGAAGCAGCATGCACTGTTTCAACCAGTAAAATCTGGATATGGCAAACTGTCCTAGCAACCTGAAAGGCCTGATAGCCTTTCCTGGCACCCAAGGAAATATAATGTATGTTCCTTCAAGAGGATGTTGTGTGTGTGTATTTAAAAAAATATTCAGGGTGTTATGGTTTGCTCTGAATCCATAATCTTACCTTGACTAAGCCCTTGCCTTCATTTCTCATCCAGAAATTCCATTTAGCAGAACTGCTTTAATCTGGCTATGTTGTGCCCCACCCCCCACCCCCAGTACCAGGGATTGAACTCAGAGCCATGCACTTGCTGGCCAGGTGCTTATGCCTCTGAGCTATATCCCCAGTCCACGCATTTAAAAAAAAAATTATTTGAGTTCATCAGTACATGTATGCAGTACATAAGGCTCACACGCTTGTGGGAAGTTGACTCAGGTACATAACATGTCACAATTTCTTTTTTTATTCCTCCCCTCTTCCATCTGCCATCTCTTAAAACCTTTCCCCTTACAGAATAATCTATCTCCCCGATTCCTATTATCTTATCTTTTTTATCTTGCTCATTATTTTTACACTGCACTTCCCGTAAAAGAAACCCATGTGACGTTTAAGCTTGGGTGTCTGTTTTATTTCACTTAAACCTCGTGCATCTTGTCGGTGGTATTTCCCATTCTCTGCGTGACTCACCTTTTCTGCCCGGAGACCTGTATGATGGGCACATTTGATGTATAATTTATGTACTTACCATTTGAGTCTGTGTCACTAGAGCCGTGACTGTTACTCTATTCTTTGACTCCTTTTCTTTGGCTATCTTTTTCTATTGTGTTTTTCTAAGTCAGATATCCTGAACCCCTGGGTCGGCAGGCTACCTCCGGCCGCTAACAGGCTTCCTTTGGCCCGGGAACTTCCTTTGAAGCGGTTTGAATCAGATGCCAGCACCAAGAAATCCTGCAAGTTGAGATCCTCAGCTTTTCCCAAAGAATCTGCAAAGTTGGCCTCTCTGGGCCTGTCATCCCATCAGCTGGGGCTGAGTGCAGCTGCCCTTGGTACTGGTCTGGTCACAGCCACTCCTGTAACCCACCCCCAAGCCAAGATGACCTTTGCCACTTATCTCTGACCATGTTTCTCATTGGTGACTTTTTTAAATAATAAAGAATTTTTTTAAATGTGCCCATGCTGCTGTCCAAACTACAGAAGCACTATCCGTTGTTAATGCTCTGTTCTTTTTGAACAGTTAGACCCCTGCTCTTACAGGGTCTTACTCTAAGTGCTCTGCGTGTCTCTCGCTCAGTCCTCCTCGCAGTGCTGTGTGACAGCTGTCACTGCTCTGCATGAGAGAGGACTCCACGCTGATTAGACTGCTCTCCTTATTTCTAGCTGATGCTGCCCTAGGAAGGTGAGTAGGCTGTGTGTGGGACCACCCTCCTCCCTTCCTGCACTGAGAGGCTTCTGACGGGCAGAACAGTCTAGCCATCTTCTATGAGTGTGACTGGCTTGGGCTGAATCAGATCCCGTGCTAAGGACGCAGCCCCGTGCCGAGGAAGTGCTGCCCGTCAGCCCAGCTGTGGAGAGGGAATGCGTTGGCCTCCTGGGGCAGATGACAAAGGACTGAGCTGGGTAAACTGGATGTGCAGACCACTTTATAGCTCTGTGGAGAAACTGGGTCGAACATCTCAACCATGTGATTCGTAAATGGGCACCTATAGAACCTTCCATAAAGAGCTATTTTTGTTCATTTTCGCAGCAGTGCTAGGGATATGGCTGAAGGCCTCCAAAATGCCAGGCCACTGAGGCACGCCCACAGCCCCAGAAAACATTTAGCCAAACAAACTTGCTACGTCGATAGAAGTCTTCCATCTCAATAAAGCGGATGAAAATGTCTCAGTGGATATATTCGTGCTTTGATTAGACTGATTTCAAATAAGGATGACCTTTTACATAATGTACACTGTAATTCACATCGATGGCCTTTGATTGGAGTGATGTTTTTTGTATTAAAAAAAAATAAGATATACAAAGAGCAACCAGGCACGGTGGCACACACCTATAAGAGCAGTGCTAGGGAAGCTGAGGCAGGAGGGCTGCCATGAGTTTGAGGCCACCTTTGGCAAGTTCAAGACCATGCCGGACAAAGAAAGACCCTATCTCAAACAAAACACAAATAAAAAGTGTGCCTCACAAAGAGAAATGACTCGTCTTCACTGTTCAAGCCAACTCTGTAATATCATGGGCTGATTTCAAGGGCTCCTACTTTGTGTACAAAGACCCTTTTTTAAAACAAAACTTTATTTATGTTATGGCCAGCTCAGCCTGCCCCAGGGATGGGGCTGGCGCAGCACATCGTGCCGGGGATCGAACCAAGGTCCCTGCGGTTGCCTAAGCTTGACCTAAGTAGACACTTTAGACTGCTGAGCTGTTTCACTGGCCGGAAAGACCCTTTTATAGTTCATTGCTCAGCAGAGAATCCAGAGTCACTGTTTGCACAGAGAGCAGCTTTATCCTGTAAACACCAAACCATCCCAAGTGATTTGAGGAACTATCCAGAACTTTCTTTCAGTCCTGCCAAGATTGCATGTGAAAATCCTGTTCCCCAGTTTTAATGAGGGATGGGGGCAGCTCCTTGACTTAGTAACAGCCCATTCCCAGGGTTCTGGGTGGATTTTTCCCATCTCCTTTATGCCTAAAATAAAATGAAGGTAAACAGGGGCATAGAAACTTGTTGGAGTCCGGCGCTCCCTGGTCACATTCCTCTCTTTATGGCAAAGTAACAGTCCTGGCTGTTTGTTTTAGAAATGGTAATGTTGTTTCATTGTTACAAATTGTACTTAAAAATCGCTTAGTGTGAAATTGCAGATTAATCCCATAAGGGCCGGGCATTGCCAATGTCCCAGCCCTTTGGAGCGTACAGATGGTGAACCTGGTATTTACAATAGGAACAATCGCTGATTACATGCGTGGGTGTAACGGACAAAAAGACCTCTCCATCTCTGGCCTGGAGCATACGGGAGGTCCTAGTGCCTGACTTGTTCAGGACACTCGAGTCCCCAAGAATGTCTGCTTCACCACCTCACACACGTGCGACTCTGCAGTCCGTATTTCATACGCTCTGAACCCTACGGAGCACACAGGCGGAAGTATTTTCTCAGAGCGCTTCGCTGTTACTCGCCAGCATTCTGAGGAAGAGCCTTGGGTGACAAGTTGGTAGACGGGCCCAGCCGTGGCTCGTGGTCAGAACCAGTAGCTGGGGGATAACACTTCCATCGGGAAGTCCCTGTGCCCTGCCTCCTGCACAGAAATGAGGAACACTTGAGTATGACGCCCAGATTTTGGAGCTGTCTGAAAGCTTGAGGGGCAGCCTGACGTTGAGTAAAAACCGGGCAGACTTGGAACTTTGTCTTGGATGCAGGTCCTTCCACAGTAGTGACCTTCCAGAGTGTGCTGGGGACACTGAGGTAGCCACAGAAGGCTGTGTTCTTTTACACAACTTCTATTTCATTTTTAGTAATGGCTCACTGAAGTTTGGATTTGGGGAGTAGCCATTTCAGGAGTCATTTGGATTCACATGCAAATTCTATCCACGATGCTCCCTGCTAATCTCTGGTTTGATTCAGAGGCCTACATGAGAAACAGCACTGCAGTCAGGAGACCGTGTCATCTTGGAGCAGGACTGAACAGCCGGAATGCTGTAAAGAGCCCAGACATTTCTTCCGGCTGTTAGAGATCAAAACAGCAAGACTGTAGGTATACTTTTGCTTGCTTATCCCAAATATTTCTCTACACATGTTTTGTTAGAGAGCTCAGAGCCAGATGAAATTCCAAATGTTATTGATCCTGAGCAACTTGTCTGGCTGGGGAAACGGATTCATTTTCTTTATGTCTACGATTCCTTGCCTCCACCCCAAACACGTACCACTTATACTGCGGCTCCCTGAAGCTGGGGATTTGGGTCAGCATTGGGCCAGCTGAGTAATAATTGCAGGGTCCTCTTCCCCAGCAGGGTCCCACAGCCCTGCCCTGATGGGGCACTTGCAAGCTTCTCAGGCTAATTCTAGAGGTGCTTTGTAAATTGGTCCTTGTTTCTCAGCCTGATCTGTACTCCTGATCTCCCTGCTTCAGTCCCCCAGGTGCTGAGATTACAGATGTGCACCACCCTCCTGGCTAAAACATCTGTTTCTATCAGGGTTGAAACGTGTACTGAGATATCAAGTGTAAAATATGTAGCTGTTGGTATAACAGACAATCAGACTACTGAAGAAAGGGCCA
This sequence comes from Capromys pilorides, assembly GCA_004027915.1. Classification (NCBI taxonomy): domain Eukaryota; kingdom Metazoa; phylum Chordata; class Mammalia; order Rodentia; family Capromyidae; genus Capromys; species Capromys pilorides. Next base: position 8,106 of record PVKN010015486.1, on the reverse strand, counting down.
CATCCCAAGCCCTGGAGACGGACTCCTCGCTGCTTTGCCAGCTCGCTCTTCCTATAAACAGTTCTGCGCTTGGAAATTCAATGAACAAAAGGTTTCTACCTCTTGCTGCAGAACTTTTAGAGAATATCATTAAAAGCAAGAGTTTACCTCTAAAGGAGAAAAGAAAAAAGAAGGAGTAGCCCTTGACAGATGCTAATGGAATCCCCAACAACAGAGAGTGAAGCAGCACTTGTTGCCAAAACTACCATCCAGCAGCCAATGCTGATTTTAAAAAAAACCAAAGTTTCGTGGTCTAAGATACTAACTTCATTAAAAATTATCTGGCGGCTGTGGAACTTCGATACATGAAGCCATACCTCAGAATCTAGCTCTAGAAAAGGAGTCTGTTATGAATAAGTTTTCCCTTAACAAATATACTATGGGAAGAGATACCCCCCTAAAAAAGGAGTGGCCACACCTGATCAGATTTGAAATATAACTCAAAGCAGAACTATCTCTGAGTGACTACTGTGGTAGAGGACTGAACACAGAAACATGCTGGAGAAAAGGAGGCAGGTATTCTGTACAGAAGAGTTCCAACTCTTGATGTGGATGCTCCCTCCTCCAAGAGGTACAGGTTGTCCCCGAGCCCCACTGCTGGTCCTAGTGACTCCTCTCCAAAGAAGAGGAGCAAATGGAAAGAGGAATTTTGCAGTGGAGCAGCCCTGTTCACACTGTTATGAAGGTGAACATGAATGGTGCCGGTTATTTCCTGCATCCATTGATAAGAAGCAAAGGAAGAGCAGAACCTCTCACCTCTGTGCTGTTCTTTCCAAAAAATCCTCTGAGTCATATCTAGTAGTGAGACCCTTAACACCCTGTAGAGCCCTCCTTAAAATACAAAAAAAAGGAGAGGGACAAAAGAGACTGTTGGAATAATCTTTGAAAATTCTGATCTGCAACAGTTTTTTTTAAAAAAAAACAAAACAAAACAAAAAAACATCATTTTCCCCCTATAATTAAGAGGAAATTATGTATTTTATATATTTTCATAAAATACAAAGAGCTATTATAGATGTTGTTATATTAGAGTTTATAATCTCCCTCATGGAAATAGGGGTGAAAATGGCGGATGACATTGATTTTCCTCCAGAAGTACTTCCTTATCTGAGAATTCCCCCTTCTCGTTTCTTTAGGGAGCACACAAGACCGTTGCATCTTGGGTAACCATTCTTCACTCTTGAGCAAAGGCCCTGTCTAGGGAGCATTTCTGTGGTCTAAGAGAATAACTTTGCAAAGTGATTGAATCACAGAGTTACTATACTTATCAGTAGAGCCAAGCTGGATGTGCCATTAGCAGGTGGAGCCTGGTGTGCTGTTACCTGGTGGGTCCCTGGGGGGCTGTGACTTGGGTGACTTTACCTCCTTCCTTGCACTCTGCTTCCTGGTAGCCCAGGGTTCAGTAGCCCTCCTCTGCCACTCCCTTCCACTGTGATGTTTTCACCTGGGAGCTGACCAGCCATGGAGTGACTTCTCAATCACCCATGAACCAAAATAATCTTCCCCTCCTTTCAGTTGTAGGTCAGGTACTGTGATGAAGGCCTACCAGGTAAGCTATCCTATCACTACCTGGGTTGCCCAGGGCTCCAGAGTTTGGATGCTTGTGGGCTATTTCCTGCAGCGTCCTCCTTCCCACTTCATTCCTTGTGCTCTCTGTTCCTGCTCCTGGCTGAGCGGCTGTGATGGCAGCTGTGTCTTCATCCTCGTGCCCAGAGCTACACAGCGGCTCCTCTGCTACAATCCCTTCTGCACATGGGGATTGAAGAAGGAACTCTGTGTCTTAGCTACTTAAGTTTGCAGACAGGGATGGAGACGGAGGTGGAAGCGGAGACAGAGACAGAGACAGAGACAGACCTCTTGTACGCAGGCTATCTGCCCTAGGGCAAGTGTACACTCACAACCTTAATCCCAGCATTGGACCATGACACAGTCACAAACTGTAGATTCAGCCACCTCCAAAAAGCCCACCCCTATGACTGCACTGGGCTTTGGAGGGACTTTCAGACACAAATCATACCACTGTCCCAGGCTCGGTAGTGACCCAGGCGGGCTAGGGATTGCCCCTATGCAGTGCTTCCAAACAAATGAAGTCCTGTCTTCCAAAACTCAACTCATCTATAAAATTCTGGTCACTTGTGGCTGAACCATCATATTAATAACCAGCATTTATTGTTTGCTCTATGCTAGATCCTACCCTCAATGTTCTCAATACACTAAAGCATTTTTTAAACTTTAGAAATTTTTGTTGTAGATCTATTGCATTGACTGATATATTGTAGGGTTATTTAAAGCTGGAAAGGAAAATCAGTGGTATCTAAAACGTCCCCTTTGGAGGTGCATTACTGTAATCACGATATTCAGTCTTAGCTAAATTCTGTAAAACCTCGTTGGCATCTATAATATGCAAATGGAATTCATCTTCTTTATTTTTATTAATAGAGGTGAATTGTACATAACATAAAGTTCCCTTTTTAAATTGGGCATGGTGAGGGCTGATGAGATAGCTCAGCAGACTGAGCACCTGCTTGGCAAGGGCAGGGACTGGGGTTAAATCCCCAGCAGCACATGCCACACGGGCCCCACCCTTGGGCATGCTGAGCCAGCCACCGAGTCCGAGCATGGTGCTGCTGAGTGCCTGTAATGCCAGCACTGGGGAGGCTGAAAACAGAAGGATCACTACGAGTCTGAGCTGCACAGTGACCCTGTACCAAATACATAAAAAATAAAAGAAACTGGGCATGGTGGTCCGTACCTGTAATCCCAGCACTTGAGAGGCTGAAGCAGGAGGATTACTGCAAGTCCAAAGCCAGCCAACCTAAGCTATCTGTCAAGATCCTGTCTCAAAACAAACAAACAAACAAACAAAAGAGAACTTTTCAAGCAATTCAGTGGCCTTTGGTACTTTCCTGATCTTGTATGCGAAGTGTGCCTTTACTCGCAACTCTTACAGCACACCTACGAGAGACACATGACCTGTATCTCTTTCAAACAGATGAGGAAAATGAGGTACACCGTGGGGTTCCAGAACGTGTCACAGAGGCTGGCTGTGCTAGTGCTCACTCTGAATATTTGGTTCTTTTACCTCCCACACACATTCTTTGACCTTTATTAAACTAATCCAGAATAACATGGCAATTATAAAAATACCCTGATATGAAAAAGGGGATTTTCTTCCACGGTTTTCTTCTCGATATATTTCATGGAGACACAATGATTTTTTTATCCTATATTTTTCACTAAATATTACATCATAACTATATTTTCAGTTTATATCAAAGTAAAAATGTATTTAAAACATGCATTAAAAATTTATATATATATATATAGATATAGATAGACATATATAGATATAGATATAGATATAGATATATATATACACATTAGAAACAATCATCCCATCAAGCATATCCTTGAAATTTTCTAAGGCAATAGACTTGAAATGCACTCAGCACACAGAAAATATGGTAATTATGCAAGGTAAAGGGCCTTCCACCCTTCGTAGACATGCTGCACCAGCTCATAGTGTATGACATTAAATGGCTTTTTTTTTTTCAAGTCAGTGTGTGTTTTCAGATACCTTCTTTCTCTAGGTGGATGGACTCAGTTCCTGGGCTTTTGTTCAGCTCCGTACTTGTTCTGCTCCATGTGTATCTTTCATCTTGCATGTGTGCGCCCTCCATGAAGGCTGGTGCGCCCTGGGCCACCCAGTCACTCATTCCTTAAGAACAACTTCATCCCTGTGTGCCAACTATGAGGCCCCTGCATGGTGGGACAAGAGCGCCTCTGGGCACCTCTGGGTTCCTGGGATTCCAGGTCACAGTCAAGCCTAAGTGCTGGGGACACAACTGCAGAGAGACAGCTGTGTCTCGTCGCTCTTGGCGGTGATGGGTGGAGGCAGATAGTGAGTGAATAGACAAGGGGATGGTCGAGACCGTTTCTGAGGACAAGGTGCCACCTCGCACTGGCAAAACTGACGCCATCTGAATCACAGAGCGAGTGGCCAGTAGGAATGTTCATTTTATTTCGTAGTTGTGACCAGCATACCCGGTGATGGGAAATGTTAGCTTGGGGCAAAGGATGTATGAGAGCTCTAATTCCTTTCCACCTCCTCAGCACAGTTGGACCTCTGCCTCTGTGGGTTCCACATCCTCAGGTCCAACCCAGCACAAGTAGAAAATATTTCAAAAAACTGTGTACAGTTAGTGCTGGGGAGACAGCTCAGAAGTGTAAGTGCCTGCCTGCCTGCCTGCCTGCCTGGCAAGCACAAGGACCCAGATTTGATCCCCAGTACCACATGCCATGCCAGCCCTGGAACTCCGGCACACTATACCAAAAACCAGGCATGGTAGTGCACATCTGTAATCCCAGTGCTGGGGAGGCTGAGACAGGAGAATCACTGAGTCAGAGCTGCATATCAAGACCCTGTTCCAAATAAATAAAAAAATTTTAAAAAAAAATGTTAAATTGTCTGCACTGAACATGTCAATATCCCTAAAGAGAGAAGTATAACAACCATTTATATAGCCTTGTATTTGGTACTATAAGTAACCTAGCGATGATTTCAGTTACACAGGAAATGCTCATAGATCCTATGCAAATGCTGTATCCTATTGATTGATCGGTTGTGAAATTGGGATTGAACATAGGTATAAGCCTGCCCTCAATCACTGAGCTACACACCCAGCTCCTATACCATTTTACACATCAGTACATTTTGGTATGGGCCATTGTGGAATCCATCTCTCATGAAAACTGAGGACTGACTGGAAGTCTAAAAAAACCTCCAAACAACAAAGAGTTTCAGCCAGTTGTCATAGTGTAATCCCAGCACTCTGGGAGGCTGAGACAGGAGAATCTGGATTTTGAGTCCAAGGTGTGCAATTTAACTAGACTCTGTCTCCCAAAAAATTAAAAAACAAAGGGAAAGAAGTAATGCATCTCAATATAAAGGCCTTGGGCTCACTCTCCAGGGTGGCAAGAAAAAGTACATGTACACATAAATACATGAAAACACATACATGTCTGTGAACATGAGCATACAGATATCTGCACACATGAGTCGGCTGCACTTCTTTTCCAGTATTTTTTTCTTTTGCAGAACTTCTCATTCTAAGCATGCACTGTACCACTGAACCATGCCTCAGGCCTTCATTACTTAAAAATTGACACTGATGGTACGTATTGATGGGGTAGTGTACCCAAGTACGTTGTGTGAAATCAAACCATGCTAAGAGTCTTTCTATCTCTTCAAGTTTTTCAGTATCTTTAAAAAGCAACTGCTTCAATGGTGTGGCCAAGGTTTTAAAAGTTTTCCCAGCAAGAAGCAGACCCCAGGGTGCCAATGTCCCATCTGAACGCGGCAGGGCACAGGTGGTAGGCAGGTGCACAACCTGGGGCTTGTTCCAGTGCTTCAAGACCTGCTTCTTACTTCCTCATTTAATCACCGAAATCATAGAGCTTCCCGAGCTTGAGCAACCCACACTTTGTGGCCAGGCCTATCCCAGTGACCCCTACCAAGACCCCTGTCCCAATTTATCTGTCAGAGAAAGATGAATCTACTACAGGACCCATCAGTCCTCATTACCTCTAACTGGCTCTGGCGGCTGGAGACAGGCCTCATTATTTTTAATTGGGGCCCGAAGCTCAAGAAGGAAACACCCCAGGTTTATGCAGATTGCGCCTAGGTATTTGCTTGAAGGTTCAAAGTGAAATTCCATTGTGAAATTTCCAAGAAATCACATTATTTTCTATCTTCCCCCCTTCACCTCCCCCATGGTTATTTAGCCGTGCAGTGTTAGGCCAGTAAGCTAAAGATCATAATCACATCAGGGTTCTCCATGTTTGCTTGGAAGGGACTTTTGGTGTCTAGGTAGTCTTGTAAATTTTTCTTTTCAAAAAATTCATGCATAGCCAGTTGTGCAGGTGAAGGCCTCTCATCCCAGTATGCTGGGAAGCTGGGGTAGGAAGATTGCAAGTTTGAACCCAACCTCAGTAGTTGATCAATCTAGCAAGACTGTGCCTCAAAATAAAAAAGGGTTGAGGATGACATGGTTTAGTGTGAAGGCTGAGTTCAATCCTCTGTGCCACCAAAAAAATCCTGAATACATAAGCATACATATGCATTAAAGGTCCCAGTTTAATGCCAGGTTCCATATACACACCACCAGTTTGTTTTACATCCTGGAGGGTTTTCAGATTTGTTAATTTAACAAGAAAAAAATTGTTTCAAGTGCTGGCGATGCCTCGGGGCCCATGTAGCGCCTGCGTATCCTCTTGCTCACCCATCCTGTTCTCGCATTGGTTCGTGTGTTGTTTCAGACTCCGCCCCTCCCCTCTCTGCCCATCTTTGCCCCTTCCATCTAGTCCTGGCCAGGAGCATGCAGGCAAGGCAGAGCTGAAGTCTCACTGGGTGCCTGGGTCTTAGCATGTGTGGCCTCCTGGACCCTCCTGCCAACCCTAAGAAATAGATGCTATTAGACACTTTTATCAGACGAGAAAATAAGGTGCAGAGAAGGGACAGGATTTGATCCATGAAAGTGCTGGTTTAAATGCTGAAGTTCACCTCACGCTTTTCTCTTTCAGCAGGGTGTTATCTTGCCTAGGGGTCCATAATTCTGTTTCTGCAGATATTGCCCCTCCTTTGCAAGTGCTCTAGCTGATTAGCTACATCCCCAGCCTCCCCTTCCATGTAGCGCTCTTGTTAGTCCTGGGATCACTTTTCTTCCCTGTTTATTGTTTTCCTAATAGCAGTTCCATTATGATATCCATAGACCATAAAATCTGCCCTTTTAGAGCACATAGTTTAGCTAGTGTCATGCAATCGGGAATTCACAAAATTATAGAACCACACACTCACAAAATTACGAAAGCATCACTGCTATTCCAGAAATGCTTGCCCGCCCCCCACAAGACATTCTGTACCTGATAACCTGTATTCTTCCTTCTCTCCTTATGCCCTGGCCACCATTAATCTAGCTTCTTTCTCTGTGGCCGCCTATTCTGAGCATTTCATACAGAGTAACACAACATTATTGGTATCTGTCTTTGTGTCTTTTTTACTTAGCTCAAGTTTTCCAAGATTTTATTTGGAATCTTGTTGCATATATCAAAACTTCATTTCTAGGGCCAGCGAGATAGCTCAGCAGACGAAGCACCTGTTTAGGCAAGCACAGGGACTGGGGCTCAATTCCCAGCACCACAGGCGGCACCAGCTCTGCCCATGGGCACACGGAGCTGATGACCAAGGTGGCACACACCTGTAATCCGAGCTCTGTGAAGGCTGAAAACAGGAGCATCGCTAGCACTCTGAGCTGCATAGTGAGACTCTGCACCAAACACATAAATGGAAAAAAAAAAATCATTCCTTTATATGGCTGACTCCTATCCTACTGTAGGTATACTAATCCACTTATCAACAGATAAACATTTGGGGTTTCTGCATGCTGTTACTTAGTCTTCTGTTCCCATGTGGTCTCTTGGGCTTTGCATGGATTAGGGAACCATGTGACAGATAAAAGCATTCCTCGCCCTTTCCTCAGTTGCTGCCAATTGCTAACTTCTTCCGGGCAGCTAAGGCCTGGTTGGGATGAGGCCCTCCTCTCATCCAGCAATTGCACTGCATCCAGGGCCTGAATCTAGGCCTCCACCTCTGAGCTTGCCTGCATCTACTTCCTGTCCTTCTGCATGGGGCGGTGACCATGGCGGACAAGACCAAGGCCCTCATGAAAGCAGCTGCTGTAAGTGCTGGACCCTGGCCAGTGTTAGTGCTTGGCGCCTCATCCACAGTGTAGAGGTCAGCGGACAACTGGGGCCACCCCAGCTGGTCCTGCAGAGGGGAAGAAGGTGGACACACAGAAGAAGCTCACGAGGCAGATGATCACATGGTTTTGAGCTTTCTCATTAAAACATCTTTTGGAACATGTTCAATAAAAGTTGAACTGAGGAGGAGAGGAGGAGGAGAAGGAGGAAAAGGAGGAGGAGCAGGAGAAGAGCAAGAAGAGGAAGAAGAGTTAGAGGAAGAGGAAGAGAAAGAAGAAGAAGAAGAAGAAGAAGAAGAAGAAGAAGAAG
>PVKN010015485.1:0-18495 GCA_004027915.1 Capromys pilorides | reverse complement strand
AAAAAAAAAAGTTCTGTGTGCAGATTTTTGTGTGGACAAACATGTTTTCAACTCCTTTGGGTAAATCTAAGAAGTGTGATGAGTATGGTTGGTTTTGTTTAAAACAAAACAAAAAACTGTGAGGCTGTTTTAACTGAGAACCCTCCCAGAGAGAATCTGGAGTTGTCATGAGCCTAGAGTTGGAGATTGGTCTCCAATTGGTCTCCTGGAAGGAGACTTGCAGGTAATGGCAAAGCACGGGTCCATTGGGAATGAAACAGACATGTTCTGTGCAGACAGTTGGAGCTGAGTTGTGCTTGTGACCAGAAATTGTGTTTCTGTCAGCAGATTATAGGCCAGATGGACTTGAGATGATTTTTGAGCAGGAACTCTTTTAAATAATCCTAGCGTACATGCAGGGCTAAATCTCAGTCCCAATCTTTGTCCATATTAAAAACTAGAATGAATCATACTTGGGGGCTTTGGGGAACCAATAGCAAATAAAGAGATATTTGACTACAAAAAAAAGCCAGAAAAAGAAATTCCCTTCTGTCATCTTGTATTATGAGTTTTTGGAAATTCTCATTCATCACCCACCACAGAAAAGACATGCAAAGGAAAACTGCTTCACAAGACTGGCATGGTGGCATGTGCCTATAATCCCTGCTCTTGGGAGGCTGAAAAAAAGAGGATCATTACAAGTCCAATATGTGTAGTGAGACCCTGTGAAGAAGAAGAAGGAGGAGGGGGTGAGGAGGTGGAGGCGGGGGAGGAAGAGGAGGAAGAGGAAGGAAGGAGGAGAGGGAAGGAAGAGGAGAAAGAAGAAGAGGAAAACTACTTCACAGCAGTCAGTGACATTTTGTGAAGTACCTTTTTCCACAAAAGCTTTGAAACAACTGGCCTTTTGAGCCAGGAGAAAAAAAAAAAAAATAGGCATCTGATTTAATTTGTACAATAATGCACTCCTAAAGATTTGAACATCTGAATCTTTTTTAAAAATTTTATTTAACTTTATTTATGTTATGGCCAGCTCAGCCTGCCCTGGGGTGGGGCTGGTGCAGCATGTGGTGCCAGGGATGGAACCTCAGTCCCTGCAGTTGCCTAAGCTTGCCTAAGCGGGCGCTTTAGACCACTGAACCATCTTGCTGGCCCGAACATCTGAATCTTGTAAAATAGATATTTATTGGATGACTGTTGAGTGAACATGCCAGAAAATAGAGAACTGTCATTTAACCCAGCAAGGTGGTTGAGGCAGAGTCTGATCTTCTGAGAAAACTTGCTCACTTCACCCATAATTCAGAAGCTTCTTGCCTGGTGCTTAAAGATCTAGGGTTAAAATGTCAGACTCCTGGTATTATGATCTCTGGTCAGCTGGCTGGGATTAGAATTCCTACTCCTCTACTAGTGCGTGTGCTACCTTGGCTGTGTTATTTACGCTCTCCAAACTTGAACCTACATCACACCAGCAATAGGATGTTTAGATGAGAGAATGCAGTAAAACTGAATTTGCTACAAAATCTTCACTTAATAACATTTTTTTCTGAAGCTACTAACAAGTTCTTTAAAGAATCAACTGTGTAGGGCCAACCAGATAGCTTAGCGGATTAAAGCACCTGCTTAGGCTGACGCAGGGATGGGGTTTGATTCCCATTGTGCTGTGCCAGCCCCGCCCCTGGGGTGAACTGAGATGATTGAGACTGGGTATGGTTCTCGCCACCTATAACCCCAGTGCTTGGGAGGCTGAAAACAGGTAGAGATCACTACAAGCGCATTCTGTGTAGTGAGACCCCGTAGACCCTATATACTAAATATATAAAAATAAAGAGTCGACTGTAACCCTCGTGAAGTTTAAGCCCTGTGGTGGAAATGCCTGTTCCTGCTCTGAGGCCAGCGAGTCGACTAGGGCAGCTGCTCTCGCCTGTCTTTCCAGGATGAGAAGATGACAATCAGCTTCAGTCTCCCCATCCTTCATTTCTCCTTGAATGCAGGGACAATTTCCACTCCTTTTACAGTGTCGATGTGAAAAGGCATGTGGGGAGACTGCTCATTTATCACTTTCCGAAGAGCTTCGCCACCAGCTTCCCTGCCAGCTGAGCTGGCAAGTACAAGGTCCTGATTCCAAGAATCCTGGCTGTTCTTGGCTCTTTGATGCAGGCCCACTGCAGGGAGGGGCTGGGCTCAGATGGTTTCAAGGATGAAAACCAGGTGAACTACAGTTGGAGAGATAAAGGGGCCAAACAGGTCTGCAGTGCAGAGTTCTGCTGCAGAGAAGTCCGGAGGCAGCAGGAACCACTAGACAATGTGGGCTCTTGCTTTTATGTTCTGAGGCCTGGTGCAGCCTGGCTCAGCTTCATCTTTGTTGAGAAGAACAGCAGCTAACATGTGCCTTTCACATCACTTCAAGGGCTGCTTACAGAAAGTCAGGAAATAGCTGGAATTCTTCTTTTTTAATAAGTAGGGAAACAGGCACAGAAGGGCAAAATTATTTGCCCATGGTCAACAAAGTGGGACTGGCAGATTCAAAGTCAGACACCTCACCTCAGTCCTGCCCATGGTCTTCACCTGGCCGTTATCCTTGAATGCCTCTTGTCTGCAGGTATCATACTTTCGTTTTGTTTGTCTTGTTTTGTTTATATTGTTTGGTATCAGAAATGGGACTCAGGACCTTGCACTTGCCAGGCACGAACTATGCCACTGAGCTATATCCCCAGCTCCCCCCCACCCACTTTTTTTTTTTTTCCAACAGGGTCTCACTACACAGATCAGGCTGGTCCTGGGCTCACTAGGTAGCCCAGGCTGGCCTTGAACTGAGCAGTCCTCCTGCCTCAGCCTCCTGAGAGCTGGGATTGCAAGTGTCCTCCACCAGGACCAGCCTTGTTTTGTTTTATTTTTGCCTTGTGATGGATTGAGCTCTGGGCCTTGAACATGGTAGATAAGAGTTCTGCCACTCAACTGTACCCCACCCTAGTGCTGAAACTTTCTCTTTTTTAATGGTACTGGCGATGGAACCCGGAGCCTTGCACATGGTAGGACAATGCTCTACCATCAAGCTACAGCCCCAGCCCTGGAAGTGAACCACAGAGTCAAACGGTCCTAGGATCAATCATGTTTGTCCTAATGAATTCCTCTGGGATTTAATCTTCTCACCTGCAAAAAAAAGGGCATATTAATAAAGACTCGGTTGCACCCGGGGCAGAGTTGTTGAAAGGGGGTGGGTGCCAACTCTTTTAAGTCTCCCCCAAATCCTTGAAAGCAGCTGGGACCCACACAGGTGATATGGATGCCCATTTCTAGCTCTGCTCCAAGCAGAGCAGACACTTCCCACCCCACCACAGCATCTGTAGGGAACACTCAAAACTCATCCCACAGGACCAGCGCTGGATGGAGGTCGCGTCGCCAGCCCGCAGCACCCGAGGCTGCTCACACCATATTTAGTCAGGGGGAGCGGGCAGCCCCAAGCTGGTATGCGGCGCTGGGAATTCCTGTAGAAAGGAACCCGCGCCTGGCCTTTTTGGGTTGTCTCCCGCCCAGCACCCGCGGAAGGAGGACCGGTCCGGCTCGGCCCGGCTCAGCCCGGCCCGGGAACCTCGGAGCCCTCGGCACGGGGAGCGGGAAGTGGGCGTCCCCGCTCGGTTCCCTGGCACGGAGCCGACCCACTGCCTCGACTGCCTTTTATGGCCTGTATGTGCGTGTGTGTGACAAAGAGGAGAGGGACCTGGAAGAGACGGACAGACAGAAACAGAGACAGTGATCAGGGATAGCGAGACACAGAAACCAAAGACAGAAGGACAGCCTGCAGAAGGCCAAGGCAGCGACCGACAAAGGGACAGAGACAGAGGGGGCGGGACGAGAGCGTGGGAGACTGAGTGTCCCGCGAGAGGAACAGGGACACCTACCACACAGGGTGCGCCCCGAGACCCAGAGAAGGAGGGATTGTCACCTCTTCTCCACCCACGGAGCTTCCGGGGAGGAGACCCTTGGGGACTGGGGAGCGCACGGCCTCCCCTGTCCGACCGCACCTTGCGAGTTACGTAACGCACGCCTGCCCCTCACGCGCGACCCTCTTTGACAGCTGCTGATCCCGAGCCGAGGCAGCAAAGTCACTTGTCCGGGTTCACAGCTGGCGAGAGGCACACACCGCCACCGCGGGGAGGGGGCTTGGGGGTGGCAAGCTGGGGAAGTAAAAATGTCCCTTCCCGCACAATTCCCAGCCGTCGGGGTGAGGTGGCACGCCTGCCAATACTTCCTCGCAGAAGTTCTGGAGAATCCCCTTGCCTTACACTTCACCAGCAAGGCTGACCCCTTTTCTAGACAGCAGCAGGCAAATAAGAAGAGACCAGGCAGAAAGCATCAAGTCAGGTCCGCCACTGTCCCAGCTCCGCCAGGAAGGGGTTAAATAAAGCCCGTGCGTCTGGAATTGCTCAGGCAAGAAATTCTTGCATCCCCTGTAGACACCGCCTGCCCCACAACTTGTTTTTCTCTAGGGACTCAGAATCTTGGTGACAGCCCTGGCGAGGGCTGGCTGTGTGCATCTCCGGCCCCTGAGTAGTGTGCGGGACCCTAGGCGAAAGCTTCTCCCTGCCACGCAGGGGGCAGCCGGGCAAGACCGACCCTCGCGCCCCGCCCCCCCCGCCCCCCTTCCCCCACCCGGGTCTGCTGGGGCCTATAAAACCCGGTGTCCCAACCGGCGAGGAGATTTGGACGCCCCGGCCTGGTAGGTGTGCCAGATCTGAGCTCTCCATTCAGTTCCTTCACTTCAGCCCCCCAGTTGGAGGTCTGTAAGTATTAGGGGTCCTGCTGGGGCAGGCTGGGTGGTGGGTGTGAGCGTCCTGCGGGGCACTCGACAGATCTCTGTCATCTTACAAGGGCTGTGGCAAGGTGCTTTATTACCCCAGCCCATCCCAGAGTTGCCTCCAAATCAGCATTCCCAAGGTTATCAATGAGAAGGGCCCGTGGTGCGTGCACATCAAAGTCGCCAGTCCCGGAGTCCCATTGCAGCGCTGCTAGAAACTCTAGGAGAAACATAAAGTAAAAACTACTTAAAAATAAAAGCCAGGAGCTGGGGATGTAGCTTAGAGGTAGAGCACTTTTCTAGTATGTATGAGGCCCTTGGTTCCATTGACAGCCTGTGTAAGAAAAAAAAAAAAAAAGAACAACCCAGATTCTGGAGCCTTCTTTTCAGGACGTGGTCAACTTTGACCATCAGGCCTTTTCACTTTAAGTTTTAGGCATAAAAGAGTGCAACTTTGCTTCACTGAAGTCACCTCACTAACACCCATGCACGCCAAGTGGGGCTGCAAGTGGATTCCAAAGCATCTGCTCAGCTGTGTTGAGAACGTGTTAAAAGCACACTGGGATGGACACGCGCTGTGCAGAGAGGGAGCGTGTTCATTACACGTGTTGATAGCCCTGGGAGACATGGCTGGTTACTGAGAGATAAGGTTTATTACAGTGCAGTTTTCTTCCTGACTCAGTCCCTCTGAACTGAAATGAACGAATAAATTAAAACCAACCCGGGCCCACCACAGGGACCCCGGATATCCACAGGGATGCCAAGATCCTCATTTGTGCCCAACACCTGCAGGTATATTCGGTAAGATGCTGCTGGGCTTTCCACAGTCATCAGTACAAAGCTGCTCTCTTGTGGGTACAAAGGAAAGCACGCCTGCTGCTGGCACAGGGAGCTGCGGGACTTTTGCCATTTCCTCAAAGGAACGATTCAAAGCCATGCTTGTCCTGCAGCAAAGGAAAATATTTAGATGCCCAGCGCTGAAAGTGTTTAGTTACAGTGTTGAGAACTGATAGACTACATTGTGAACTGAGCAGGGCTTGGCAAAGGGACACTGGCTGACTCGGAAGAAGCTGCTGCAAGGAGTTTTCTTGGGTGCAGGCTTTTTCATTTGCTTAGTTTACATAAAACATTGTTTTAAAGTTGGTTTGAAGAAAGAGAGCTTGAAGAAGCTGAACTAACATTGTAGATGGTGGTGTGTAAATAAGACTGAGTATCTTTGCAAGGAAAAAACCTTTTCTTGGACGTCTCTTCCTGATAGGGTCTGTTCATGGAACACTTAACTGGCAGGCCCTGTAGCAACATTTAACTTAAGTGGTCTCATTTAATCATTGCAATCAATGTCTCATGACACTTGTTTAATATGTAAGACAGCTGAGGCTCACAAAGATGAAGTAGCATGCCCAGTGTTACACAGCTGGTAATGGGGGAACCCATTTCCTGGTCAATCTGATGCCAAGTTTATACCCTCAACCTCACCAAAAATTCTTATTGAAGTCAGGGCTCTGGTAGTAGCATATGCTTCCAGCAAAGTAAATATTTGTCATCATCTCTTTGAAGAAAACTTAAACTGACCTTTTGCGTATTTGAAATAAAAAGCACTGTTTGTTCCCTAGAGTGGTGATGACCTGAAGTGGGCTGCCATCTCCAGACCCCAAAACGTGAACTTGCTAGGTCTCCTTTGAATAGCCTCCTGGGTTTGCCTGGTAAATACCATTTTTCATTATCATGTCTAAAATAGACATGCTATTCCGTACAAGGTATTTGTTATGGATTTATCATTACTTTTCTGTGGGAGGGCTGAGATTGAAGCAAACATGCCCATGTATGGTAGCATTTTCCATGAGGCTATCCCCAGCCCCCTGGCCAGTTACCCAGCCCCACGCTACAGCCTTGCTTGTCCAGGCTCTGGGGAGTTCTCTGTCTTGTCCTTCTCTGGGAGGGACCAGTGGAGGAACCCCGAGGAGAGAACATTTGGGAGGAAAGGAAAATTATTTTCTCCTACCTACCCCTTTTTACTGGGAAGTTTTACTTATGGGTGGAAAATTATCTCCTCTTTCTGTGCATTGAATCTAAACAGGTAGAATTTATGCTTACAGCCCCACTGTGTAATTCTAAAATCCTCTTTACATTAGATATTTCTGGGAACCCGAGGCTGATTTTTCAATGCACTTGAATCATTGAAGATAATAAGCAAGTTCAAAAATCATGGATGTTGACCTTTCCAAATATAAGTTTTCTCATCTGTAAAATGGCACTATTAAGAATAGCCAATGAGTGGTGAGCACTTTTGCTGTGTGGCTTGCTGAAGTCCTTCCCACATTATAAGACCCCTTTGATGCAGATACTAATATCATTGGCTGTTTTACAAAGATGGACTCTCAGTAACTTATTCAACAGCTGAAGTAGCCCGCAAGAAATACAGGATTGTCCAAACCAAGTGGTTTCTAAGGCCAGAGCCCAAGGAATTATCTTTCAGGGAAGGTTAGCGGAGGTGATACGAATGGAAGGTTTAGCACAGTGCCTATAACAAACTTTAGCAAATATAACCAGAGGTGTCAAGGAGCTTACTTCGTACGGTAGACCTTGGTAGAAGCATGAAGCCTACGATGCAATCTTTCCATAATAAAGAAATATGTCCCTAATTTTTTTTTTGTATAATCTCTTCTTTGGAAACTCACTTTATATCTACGGTTCAAAGTAGAGGCCTGGGGAGATAGCTCAGTAGAATAAGCGCTTCCCTGGCACAAGCACAGTGTCCTGAGTTCAATCCCCAGTACTGCAAAAAGAAAGAAAGAAAATAAATGTTTAAAAAATGAAATAGAAGCTTCTTACTTATGATGCTTACTTACTTACTTAGAAAATTCTACTGTGTCATTGCCATATCTCCTTACTAAGTCAAACTCGAATTTGTTCAGAGTCTCAGGAGGGTCTTTTTAGAGCTTGCCTATTGCTACAAGGAGAAGCCTGTCTGACTTTCTCATTGGCCCTTTGCTCCCTGGTTCTTCTTAGTGTCATCACTGACCTTTAATCACATTCCTAAGGCCACACGAGGAAAGAAAGTGAGTTTGAAAATGACTAGGGAAAAATTTGGAAGAACTTCACATGACCAGAGGAGGGAGGTGGAAGCTGCCCTGCATTCTAGAAACGGGAGCCTAGGCACCACTGGCTGCTGTCAGGGAGCCAGGGTTCCATCTTCATGAAAGTCATTAGGAAAGCACTATGGGACTGGCCCACTCCCTTTCTGCACACTCTTGTTGACAGCCCACTCTCTGCAGTATGGCTCCATCCATATCTTTGAATTGAGTCAACCATGGATTGAGAATGATTTTTTAAATTGCATCCACACTGAACACACACCAATAAGTTTCTTTTTTTTTTCTTTTCTTTCTTTCTTTCTTTTTTTTTTTTTTTTTTTTGGTGAGAGCGGGGTTCAAACTCACGACCTTGCACTTGCCAGGCAGGCACTTGTGCCATGGAGCTATCTCCCCGGCCCCCCAATATGTTTTTTGTCATTAATCCCTCAACCCTATATTACAACTGTGTATATAGCATTTGCATGTGTATTAAAAGTCATCTAGAGATGATTAAAGGTTTATTGGAGGACGTATGTAGGTCATATGCAAGAGCTAGGTCATTGTATGTAAGAGACACCAGCTTCCACAGGTTTTAGGATCCATGGGGGCCTTGGCACCCATCACCATGGGCGAGGAGGAGATTGACTTCTTCAGCTCTTCTGGCAAAGCACACAGCAAAAGACAGGACTCTCAGAAGGGGCTGGTGGTGGGACCACTAGGGCCGTGATAGCCATTCGCAGTCTCCAGGTGGACTCTCCTTCTGCTCTGTGTCCCTCCCTCTTGTTTGCCCACACTTTCATGTGAAATCATAGCAAGCATATTCCTGTGTAACACTGTCCATGTTAAAGGCTTATACAAATATTGACATTTTGTAAACTAACATTTTACCTAATTACATTATCTTTGATATGTTTCTGTATCTGCACGTTTTGGCATTTTTCTGTCTGCTTCATAGTATTCTTTTATATGGAGATATGGCACCTTCCTTAATCACTTTCTAAAATATATCAGTTTTATGGCACTGTTTCTTATATATAGCATCTTAGGTAATCTCTTTGTACAACTTAAATGTCCTTTGTCTGATATGCTCAGAACTAGAACCATTTCAAGTTTTAGACTATGTTGTGAATATTGTGAAACATATGTGTATATATGGTAATATATATGTTTGTGTGTATACAGATATCTGTCTCTCTGTCTGTCTGTCTGTCTAGTCCTGGTAATGGGGCCCAATCACACCTGGCAGGAAAATGCTAGGCTACATTCTCAGGTCAGCTGTGTATTAACTAATCTGTCACAAGTCAGTTGTGGAATTTTCTACTTGTGGTGTCATGTCAGATCTAAAAAGATTTTGGATTAGGGATGCTCAACATGTGTAACTATTTTGTCTAATTTATGAGTTTAACTGCTAGATAACTTCTCAGTCATGCAGTGGAAATACCCTCTTAAAAGAACAGATTTCAACTTGAAATAATTGCATATGAGATAGTATGTTTATTATAAATCGTGCAGTTCCGGAGTTATAAGACATGAAACACGAGAGCTCTGATTGGCTGGTTCTCTGCTTCGTGCTTCTGCAGAATGACTGTAACTCTTGCTAATGAAGATATTTTGATTGGGAGAAAGACATAATTTCATTTTATTAATTAAAAGAATTACTTTCGAAAGTGATGAGAAATAACCAGGCCAAGTGCGGGGCACATGATCCCTGCACTCTGGGAGACTGAGGCAGAACGATGTCGCGGGCAAGCCCCGCCTGGACAGCACAGCAAGACCCCACCAAGGGTGTAAGAAAAATATTTTTTAAGGTTTAAGAAAATAGTTCACTGCAAAAGCCCTTACTTCAAGCCCTAGTACCACAAAAGGAAAAATATAGATATTCACACAAGTTAGGCAAATGTTACAGGCCACAATCAAGCCCCAGGTTCACAGCTCACCTTTCCCTGGTCAGAGGAGCGGGACTTGGAGCCATGATTTGCGCGGATGTGGATGGTGAGGGGCTGCTGTGTGGTGCCAAGGCACGGGGATAGATTTTATGCTGCAAATAAAAGATTGTCAGATCTGGCTCAAGTCCTGACTCTGAACTTGAACAGGGGATGGTTTTTGGTTTATTCCCTGTGGATTGGACTCCTGGCCTTCACAATGAGCTACATGCCCGTGTTTGTTTCTATTTCGAGATGGCATCTGATACTGAGTTACTCAGACTGGGCTCAAACTTGGGACACTTTTGCCTCAGCCTCCCAGAGTATATGAGCCCCCCGCACCTGGCTCTTCAGCTCATCTTTAAGAACATCACTCAGCATTTCAAATAAGGCCTGCCCCACTGAACCCCCAAGAGACACAATGAGATAGTGTGTTAGGAAACTGCTTGAAGTCACACTCGAAGGATCATTCACAGTGACTCTATTTTTGATAACAGATTGAGATCAATGTAGTGACTGTTTTTAGTAAGTGTTTTAGAGCCCAGAGGTCCTTGGGGGCAGCCTGGCCTGAAGGACAAGGGTACCCAGGCTCAGCCCCTCTCTGGGGCTGCCCTGGTGGCTCCTACTGGCTCATGTGTGTCCAGCTGCTTGGGCTCAGGGAACGTTCATCTTGCCTGTGTGGCATTTAAAGTTCGAGAAATAACTGAAAATCTGGCCTCAGTCACTCTGTATCACCCTCCTGCCACCAGACAAGCTTTGGGTTGGTCTCTGGCAATGTGCAAATTCTACACTCTGGGCTCTAAGCAACTTTATTCATAGGTCCTTGATTCTGAAGCAGAGGACTCAGAGTCTTTTACCTCTTGAGTTCCTCTAGGGGGAAGAAAACTGAAGTTAAAACAGAGAAAAGGAGCCAGACATTCTTCATTGGTCCAGTTTCAACTCTCTGATCCCAAATCACAGTCACCAAGGCCAGGCCACCACTGTTTCTTCCAAATGAAAAAGCCAGCCAAAGAGGGAGAGTAACTTACCTGGAGCCACTCAGTGCAAGACAAACTGGGACTAATGGGCAGCTTGTTCTACTAAGCAGCTGGAAAGGAAGCTAGGACTGGACCCCAGAGGCAGAATTCTGTTTGCATTCATTTAAATGCTCAGGTCAGGCATGTTGGTGTACCTAGAATCCTAGCTACTCTGGAGGCTGAAGCAGAAGGATCGCAAATTCAGGACCAGTATAGGCATTTTTTTTTTCTTTTTTTAATATGTTTGGTACAGGGTTACACTGTACAGCTCAGACTCATGATCCTCCTGTTTTCAGCCTCCCCAGCACTGGGATTACAGGCATGTGCCACCAGGCCTGGGCTGCCCTGTTTGCCTGGTGGCAGGTCTGGCATGGCCTGTGGTACCAGTGTGCTTCCCAAGGTTAGTCCGCTGAGCTATCTCGCTGGTCCCAGAACAGGCAACTTAAGGAAATGATATCTCACAAGAAAAGGTAGGGAATACAGCTCAGTGGTCCATGGGTTTAATTTCCAGTACCAAGAGCAGGGAAGAGGCTGAAGATTAGCCCTTGGTCATGAATGCTTCTTAGAGAATGTCGGTTCTGGGGAATAATCCTGCAGATGTCGGAGCACAGGACCTGGGAGATGTGAAGAGAAGGTGGCTGCAGGGTAGGATGGTGCAAAGTGGCAGATGCAGTCCTGATGTTGGCCTTTGGTCTGATGTGTTCCTCTACCTGGCTGACTTCATCCTTGGGGCTCCAGGTATGGGTTCCTGGGTGGTGGTCGCCCTCAGCTTTGCTCGTCCTACCCAAGATAGCCCATTTACACTGTAAATCTCTAGTTCTCAACTGGGGGCTGGTTTTTCCCTGAGGGACCATCTGGCATCTGCAGTCTTCGATCATCATGACTCAGGAAAGGGTGACAATGGGCATCAAGTATATTGCTGCCAGGCTCCACTTGTGCATAGGATGGTGTGTCCCACGCAGAGACCAGTGTAGTCCCTAATGTTAGCCCCAAACAGGATTAAGCTATCCATGATGGAGCCAGGGCTGCAGTAGGGGGCAGCAGGCTAAATGTCACCTTAATTCAACCCAGAATCCCTGATGTTGGCCCTGAGTTCTCCAGTGGTTGCTTCGGGTTTACAACTCAAGCCCTGGAGAGGGCTTTCCTCGCCCCACAACCACCCTCCTTCTCGCGCCACGTCCCCCTCTCCCCCCATGTCTGCTCTGCTGCCTGACCCGACACTATGCCTTACCGGTACTATCCCAAGTTTTTAAAAACTCAAGGCTCTAGGTATGTGCTGAGACAAGTCCTTGTACTCAAGAGAGCTAATTTGTCTTGAGCCTTGAGCTCTCCAGGACTGACTCAGGATGTGTTCCTTGTGGTCTGTAATTCCTGTACCCTCAGGCTCTCTACTTCCCGCAGAGAGGGTGGACAATGACCAGAGGTCCCTGAAATTACATCTTTATTCAGATTCCACCATAAGTAGCGACAGAGTGATGGGCAAGTGATTTTATTTTTCTATGCCTCGGTTTCTTCATTTATAAAGGAAAGATGGTGTCTCTTTTAGGGTGTGGATTAAAGGAGAGGATCACGTGACTTAGTAGCTATTGTTGCTACTCCTGATGGGCTCAGTGAATTTTCTGCAAGGCAGACATGTGGCCAAGTTATTTGTGGAGCCCAGTTTTGCTAGAATTAAGGAGCCTTTGAATTTCAAGATTTGTCAGGAGCTTGGATATCTGTGTTCTGCACGGTAATGAAGGGCGGGGAGTATGGCCTGCCTTCCCAGGGGATGTGACATCAGCGCTGTGTCTGAAAAGCTCCGCAATGGCCCTATCCCACTGCACCTCCCAACAGATCAGAGATCATCCGGGTTGCAAGGAGCCCAGTGTGGGAAACCCCGCTATTGCGGCATCTCATGTTGTCCAGTTTCCTTGACTAAAGCAGCTTTCACAGCTCGTAACTGTCAGAGGCATCAGCGCCGCCGAGCAAGCCAGCAGCGTCCACTCTTTATTTAGGCAGAGACGATCTTTGCTCTTGATCTTATGTGTGCTTTTGAGTCTCAGATTAGGCGGGGTTCCTGGAAGTGGGACGCTGTGCGTCCTTTCATTTTTTATTGAATCTTTTGCTATTTTTTCCCTGATTTTCTTCTTTCTTGTAGTCTTGGGTATGGTATTATTTTTTCTTAGTACATGTTTGCAGTACATAACAAGGATTTTATCATGAGGAGTTGGTATGTGAACATATCCCAGATTGACTCTTCTATCATCTCCTCCCCGCCCCTCCCTGCTCTTTCCAGTTGTTGGCCCCGTTTCCATATGCAGAAGCTCCATTTTCGTCACCTTTTTTCTTTTAATTCTCCCTCCAGCTTTTATTCCTCCATATTATTTGAGAAGCTCTCCCTATTTCCTAATTATCTTCTATTTTGTGCTCACTATATATACATATACTACATATATACATACATGAACATACATACTCTCTTTTATAAAAGAAACCATGCAAGTTTT
Organism: Capromys pilorides; assembly: GCA_004027915.1. Taxonomy (NCBI): domain Eukaryota; kingdom Metazoa; phylum Chordata; class Mammalia; order Rodentia; family Capromyidae; genus Capromys; species Capromys pilorides. Next base: position 5,226 of record PVKN010015485.1, on the reverse strand, counting down.
AAGCTTGTGTATCTAGCTTATTTTACTAAATGTTATGTAATAGCACCTGTTTACCTATGAATGCCTCAAATTTATCTTTCTTTAACCCACCCTCTTTCAAATAAATTTATTTTGAAACAGGTTCTCACTAAATTTTCTAGGTAAAACTCAAAACTCATGATTCTCCTGCCTCAGCCCCTCTCCAGGTAATATTTTTATCAGCCTGTTCTGGGGGTGGGGCTGGCAGGGCATGTGGTGTCGGGGATAGAACTGCCATCCTTGCCTAAGGTTGCCTAAGCAGATGCTTTAGATCACTGAGCTATGTTGTTGGCCCATTTTTTTTTTTCCTGTATTTAGAACAGAGTCTGCAGAGTCTACAGGGTCTCACTACATAGATCAGACTGGGATTACAGGAGTGTGCCACCACGCCCAGCTGGAGCCTTACGCCTGATCTGTAATATGCCCCAGGCTGGGGGGCTCCTGCTTGATACCTGACCTGAGTGCTCTAGCCCGGGCTGTGAGGGGTCTGAGGATGTTAACTGTTGCCGTGAGCATGCGGAAAGCTCAACCCTATGTGTGCTGCTAAGGCCTGGTGGGAGATGGTGCAGGATCTACATGGCCTTTAAGTGGAGAACTGCTTTTTGCGGGCTCTGCGCGTATGTGCATACATGCACATAGGCGCACCCACACACGTGTTTCTCATGAGAAATAGGACCCATCGAGCACCGCTGAGCCACATCCCTATCTTTTAAAAAATATTTTTAAAATTATGAGACAAGAGCTTGCTAAATTTCCCAGACTGGCTTAAAACTTGAGATCCTCCTGCTTCAGCCTCCAAAGCACCTAGGATTACAGATGTGTGTCCCCACCCCAGCCTGATGTTGTTATATAGTGATATTTTTCCTTAACAGGAAATTATATTCCTGTTAAGGAAAAATATCACTATATTTTCCTGTCAAACATACAGAAGCAGGAAGAACAGTAATGCATTCTCACTCAACTCCAGCAGTGAACAATTCTGAGAGCTGGTCTTACTTCATCTTTATTTACCCAATCCATTTACTCCCTGCTCCATGATAAGTCGCGTGTGTCCCTTCATCCAGAACCCTTCATGCTGTCTCTAAATGGAAAGTCATGGTGCATACAAAATCACAGTGCATTTTCATACCAGGGAATGCAGGATATTCTTCAACGTAGAAAAGAGTTAAGGTCAAATTTTCTTGCTTATTAGCATTTATTTTTTCTAACAATATGGACTGTGAGTATTTATTTTTCTAACAATATGGACTTGCTTATTAGTATTTTTTTTCTAACAATTATATTCCATTTTGCCAAGTTTTCCATCTCTAAGGGAAGGTTCTTCCTTCATTCCTTGCTTTACTTTTTTGGGGTGCAGAGGCATTATATTAGAGATTGAACTGAGGGCCCTCCCACTGAGCTTCTCCAGCCTTTGTTTTTAGTTTGAGAAGGAGTCTCGCTAAATTGCCCAGGCTGGGTCTGAGTTTGCGATCTTCCTGCCTCATCCTCCTGGTGCTGGGATTACGTTTTGTACCAAGGTCCACCTCTGGCATTATTAGGCTGTGGTGGGCTCTCTCCCTCCTGTGCTGGCTGCCTGTCCTCAGCTGTGGACTCCATACTGCCCAGTGCAGAGGCGGGGGCAGGGGGCAGCAGGCCGGGAGCAGGGGCGGAACTCCATACCTGTCTGCCTTCCTGCCTCCATCAAGGGGCGGGGAGAGTGCTCACGGGCCTGACATTCATCCTCCCAGCAAAGCAACACAGCCACTCAGGCAGCCACAAACCCATGGCTTGTCAGGGACCAGACACCTTAAATGAAACACCCTTGCAGACTACGAGTGGCAGAAGGTAGAGATAAAAGGTGAACTGAAAACACTCTAGAAGTTGAGCCAGGAGAATCTCTGTGCGTTCCAGACCACCTGGGGGCTATAAACAGTGAGCACAAGGCCAGCCCAAACTGCATAGTGATACCCTGTCTCAAAAGACAAACACAAAGATGAACTACAGAAAAGGACAAATCTCGATCTATATGGCAATCCAGCGTGGCTTTCAGGAACCACCAAATCCTCAGGGTTCCCAAAGCAGGCCCAGGGTCAGCCCAGGGCGACCTGCAGGAGGCGCTGTCGTCCCCTCGCCCCACCACACCGGGCTGAGCAGAGCTGGGGGAGAACAGGCAACCGTGGGTGATCTGGACGTTTCTTGGTTTTATTCCGACTGTCGTCATTTCTGCTTTTCTAGAGTTAGGGCTGCATCTTGAGTCTCAGCACTACTTTGGGGATGGTCCAAACAGTGCTAGGTGCTAAACAACTGAAACCATGACACGTGTTAGTCTCTGCGGTACCATATAAAGATACAGTAGAGGGTACATTAAGTGGAGCCCAAAAGCAAACCAGTGCTACAGGATCACTTGCAGTAAGCGCTGTGTGGGTTTTCATAACGTTTATTTTCATGAGTAAAGCCCCAGCTGTTTGTATGCCTTGGAATTTACCTAGACTTCGCATGTTAACACCTTGGTGTTCTGAGTTGAAGCCCCTTATTTATCTACTGGGCATTCATTGATTTACCCATTATTCTGTAGGGTTTGCCTTTCATCAGTGATAGTTTATTCATGTTTTTAGTTACCTGAGACCCTATATAACAAACAGTTCAATGAATAAAAAATTTAAATTGTCTTCTAAAACCTGCAGTTACGTTTTTGGTGAAATACAATATATTATACGAATAGCATATTTCAAAGAAAAAGAAATATTCTTAAAGTCTGTGTAACCAGTTGCTAATTTTTGCCTTTCATGTACTTAGTAAGTTTTAAAGTATTATGTTTAAAGCACCTGTCTGGCAAGCACAAGGTCCAGAGTTCAATCCCCATACAAACCAAAACCAAAGTGCTATGTTTAAAACATTTATTAGTTTTCTCATTTACTGGGAGTTTTTTAGTGTCCCTGATAAGTTATCCCATTGCATTAGCACTTACTGTATTTTTAGGTTTATGTCTATCGAAGGACAGAAACTGAGTGGCAAACTGTAAAGCTGGTATAAACAGAGTGCAAGTTCCGGTTAGAATCCAAATACTAAGAAGTGTTAGGATCATCTATACACATGAAACATGTAAAAAGCTTTTGGGTAGTCTAATTAAAAATCCTATTTTGGCTCTCAGGCACCCATTCAGCCAAAAGAAAAATTCCTCCCAATAATTTTTACTTTAGAAGCAAAGATAGAAAAGAAAAAAAGAGTATTGAGCAGTATTTATAGTAGAGACAAAAAAAAGAAATCTTTTACCCTTTCTGAAAGTAATATTTCTAATTAGTATGCTTTTTATTTATTGGATTTGTTCTAAAAATATTAAAAATTTTCAGGCCTGGCAAGATAACTCAGTAGACTAAGTGCCTGCTTAGGCAAGCACAGGAACCGGGGTTCGATCTCTGGCATCACATGTCGCACTGGCCCCCCCACCCAGGCCCACAGAGCTGGTCACTGTGACCAGGCATGGTGGCACATGTGTGTAATCCAAGCACTGGGGAGGCTGAAAACAGGAGGATCACAATGAGCTGGAGCTGCATAGTGAAATCCTGTACCAAATGCATAAAAAAAGGAGGTGGATGTGAGAGAGGAATAAAGTGGTCTACAGAGGCGAAAGGCTCTAGAAACAGGGTACTTGGCTTCACTGGTTGATTTGATCCCAACAACCTGAAAGTGCCCATTGTATTCCCCCCACCCCTTTTTTAAATTTAAGGCAAGGTTTACAGGGTCTACAGGGTAGCAATGTGTAGATGGGACTCGTAATGATTCTCCAGCTTTCAGCCTCCCAAGCGCTGGGATTACAGGCATATGCCACCATGCCCAGTCTCAGATGGAATCTCAAGATGCCCATGGGTGGAGCCAGACTGACACATCAGGGATCTAACCCTGGCCGCTGCACTCTGCTGAAGCAGGCAGCTTTAGCCCAGCTCTGCTGGGCTATCTAGCCAGCCCTATATCCCCCATATTAATGCATGAGGAATTGAAGTCCCCGAGATTTATGCGCATTGCCCTAGAGCACCCCTTTTGCAGCTTGGCCTGACTCCTGAGTCCAGGGAGCTTTCCCTGATTGCAGGGTGTAAGAAAAGGTAGCAACTGACACCCTATTTGCAGCAATCCACCTGTGCTGGGTTGATTCAAATGCCCACGGATCTGAAATGCCCACCCCTGCATGCTGGTGGTTTCCAAAAGTCTCCTTATTTTATTTATTTATTTATTTATTTATTTATTTATTTATTTATTTATTTTTGTGGGACCAGGGTTCAAACTTACGACCTTGCACTTGCCAGGCAAGCACTTTGTGTCACGGAGCTATCTCCCCAGCCCCTAGTCCCTTTATATTTATATATTTGTAATTTCTTGGTAAAGAAACTAAGTCATTAGGCACATTTCTGTGGTGCCAGTGGTTAGTGCCTTGGCTTCTCCCCGGGAGGTAGGCAGTTCTGCTCCTTGTCAGGCAGGCATGCGACATAGAAGGGGCTCTGGCTCTTGACTGTGTTGTGTGATGACTATTGCTCTGTAAAAGTGTCTGGTACTTTCTTCTTAGTGAGATAGCTCAAGGGTCTAAAACGCCTGCTTAGGCAAGCTTCGGCAGGTGCAGGGGACCATGGTTCAATACTCCGGACCACATAGGGCCTCAGGAGCAGCAGAGCTGGCCAAGAAAACCAAAGTCACCTGTCCTATAATCTGTCTGTCTGTCTGTCTGTCTGTCTGTCTCCTTTCTTTCTTTTCTTTTTTTAACACAGGGTCTCATATAGTGTAGCCTAGCTTTAAACTCACTATGTAGCCCAGGTTGGCCTTGAACTCATGGTAGTTGTTTCGATTACTCTTCTCTCGGTGTTTTTTTTTTTGTTTTTTTTTGGGGGGTGGAGGGGAACAAAATACCTGACACTTAAAATTAAGGAATTAAGGAAGGAAAGGTTTATTTAGCTCGCAGTTGGTGGAGGTTTCAGTATGTACTTGTCTGGCTCCAAGGCAGAGTGGCACATGGCAGAGGGCAGCAATTCAGAGGTGGTGGAAGACAGCAAAGAGCAAAGACAAAAGGGCAGGAGCAGCGACAACAATGGCAGCAGAGAGCAAGCCTGTCTCCCTTATGTTGCGTCCAGGCTATCTGCCCCAGGCTGGGTGTAGCGCTCACACCCAGAATCCCAGTAATGGATCATGAATTAATTACAAAGTCTAGAAGTCCACCCCATGATTGCACGAGGCTTTGGGGAA
>PVKN010015484.1:0-18487 GCA_004027915.1 Capromys pilorides | reverse complement strand
TATTTCATCCATGGCTTCCTTGTCATGCAGATTGTTCCTCCCCTGCATGCACCATGAGCCAAAACCACATCATCTCATTTCCACAGACTCCGTTTTTCTGTCTAGTCCTTAATGAGTGAGACCACAGCTGCACCCTATAACGAGCTTGAATCTCACTCTGACCCTCATTCATGGGAATGGACAGTGATCAGCTCTGCCTGCCTCTGCCTCTGCCTCAGCCATGATGTCCTAAGTGCTGCATGAAATTCTTCTCCTTCAGAGAATTTCTCCATGCCCAGTGCTGCTGAGCAAGAAGCTGAAGAGAAGCTGGGCATTGCTGGGCTTCCTCACACAGAGTTCTTCTCTTCTGCAGAATCTGCCTCTGTCTCTTTGAGCTAGCCTGCCCTGGGAGAGCCTGGACAGTAAACTTCTAGGTTGATTCTCTGTCACTTTCTGTCGTTCCCTGGTGATGGAGAAGTTTATACACCTCAGCTGGTCAGTGATGTTCTGAAGAGGTCCCTGAGGTAAACCAGGAGGTAAAGCCTCTGTTTGTGCCAAACCTTGATTTCGACTCAAATCCCTTTTCCTACCATTTTTCTTTCTCTAGCCTTATGCTCATTTACTGAGTGATCAAGTCAAGTTTACTGAGCCCATCAAGTCAAGCACTTTCTGTGATGATGGCCATGGATTGGTTAAATTCCACCCGCTTCTCCACTGGAGAACCTGAAGAGTTTGCTAGTGAAATAAGGGATGAAATCCAGAGTGACATCTCTCTCTTCTTCTCTGTTATGTGTAGCTCCCTCCCCTCTTGCTTGTGCACTCCCTATGGCAGGGTCTCTGTGCTGGAACAGAAAACTGTGCTGGATCCCAGTGCTATTAGCTCTGAAAATTCAGCTGATGAATGCGATATATGGGGTGACTGGGGGTGACATGCCAATGGAGCCAGACCTACCCCTGAACAGTGTGACCCTTCAGAGTAGAGATGGAACTAATTACTGATGGAATGTTGGATTGTGGTTGTGATCGTGTCTCTGCTGAGGAGACCTGAACTGAGGTGCACGGGAGATGTGCCTGGTTTGAGTTCGCACAGCAGGTTCTAGGCTGTACAGTGGACATTTAGTGCAAAGCCCATCAAGTCAAGCACTATCTGTGATGATGACCATGGATTGGTGAAATTCCACCCACTTTTCTACTGGAGAAGCCAACCAGCTTGCTAGTGAAATAAGGGATGAAATAAAGGAAACAGAGTTTCTGATCAAGAAAGGGTGGTTTATTGAGAAATGAGCGGAAATGCGTGAAAGCGAGGAGCATGGGGGGTGGGAAAGGATGCTCTTCCACCCACTCCTTGCATTTCAGGTCCCTGAGGATAGGGTGACTGGCAGGGTGCTAGGCACATTCTGCAGGGGCCAAGCTCTTCCCCACAGTGCTGTCATCATGTGTGACCTCGCAGCTGGCTCTCTGGTGAGATCTCCACTATGCAGGCATCAGGATCAGGTAGCTGCTAGTCATGTACTTGTTGTCACTCTGCTTGGAGGCTCCCTGGTCTCCACGGCTTGGGTGACAGTGGTGCCATCAGCCTTCCAGTTCACGGTCACAGCTCCTGGGTAGAAGTTATTCATCAGACACACCCCCGTGGCCATGTTGCTCTGGAACTCCTCAGGGGAGGGCGGGAACAGGGCGACTTTAGGTGCAGACTTGGGCTGACCAGGGCCAAGCCAAAGGGGATGGCAATCAGCAGAACCCCAGGTGAGTGCTTTAAGTCTGCCTGCACACAGGCATCTGCCACATGGTATTGTAACAGTCTTGTGCATCTTATCAGATTTCCCCACGAACCACTGGAGCCTCTTAGAGAACAGCCCATCTTGGAAGTTTCTACAACCCCTTTCCAAGTAGCCTCTCCTGAGTTTTCCACTGAATTCCCCTCTGTGAGCCATGCAGCCTCAGTGTTTAGGCAGTGCACAGTGCAGCCTGTGATCTCTCCTGCCTTCTCTGTGGAGTCTCTGTCTAGAATTTGCCCTGAATTATGGAGCATCCCACAGACCAAGCCTCCAGGGCAGTTCACTTTCCCCTTGTCTGGAGCCTGCTCTGTGAACAGGCTGTCTCTGACCCTGGTCTAAATGTCAGACCTGTGCATTGGATTCCTAGTACCTCCTCAGCGCCTGGCTCTTCTGAGAAACATGTGTCCCTGAGCCCCAGGAGCTCACTTGCCCACTGGAGCCTTTAACCACCCCTTGCTTGGCTCCTGTTAGACCAAAGTTTAGTCCCCTTTGCCTTAAATTTCTAAATTGCAAGGCTGGCTCACAGGCCTCATGCCCATGAAGTCTTGGGATTCAGTTCTTCCTCTCACTTTGGTCTGCATCTTGGATTATTAGCTGTGCTAATAACTAACCTGTGCTTTCACACCTTCAGTCCTTAGAGTTCTAGGTCCCTCTAGACTTTTCAGTTTTGCCAATCTCACTGCCCCTTTTCTCCTGTTTATCATACGCTAGGGCCTCAGTCTACAGCATGGGAAAGCTCACTGTATGATGCTCATGAGACAGCCATTGCATGGGTGGGAGAGCAGAAAAGTGCACGTTTGAGACACCCATCAGCACACCAGGCAGACTGAAGGTTGGATAGAGAACAGCAGACGCGCAGACAGACATATGGGCCTTAGTAAGTCATCATGTTCTGTCCCTTTATCTAAGGTCGTGAGAACAGAGTGCTGACGACCAGCTAAGGCAAGCATCAAGGTCTGAAGAGGGAGAGAAGATGTAACCTGACACCCACAGCCAAATGCAGGGAGAAAGTCTGATCCCAGGCTGAAAGTCAACACAGAAAAGATCACAAAATTTTAGAAACTTTTTTCAAGTCATGGGAAGCATCAAGGGAAAGGGAAGAGTTACTTACCTAGGACGGAGATTTGTGTCCCTATACCGAACACAGGACACTGTGACACAGACTAGTGCAAAAACCTCTCCTGACCTTGCACCTCCCCAACCCCAGCTACAGTTGTGCTGGGTGCAGCCCCTATTGGACCTGTGTGTCCTTCATGACAGGAATGGCACCTCATTACAGATACATCAAGGTCATGGCGCCTCCCTTGGAAGTTCCCGCTCTCCTCATAAACGAAAGGCCTCCCTGAGACTCATCTGTGTGCCTTTTGCCTTCCCTATGGAGGAGGCATTTTGAAGGAAAAGGAGAAGCAGAGAGAAACACTCAGGGACAGTTCACGGAGGCTGAGGGCTGTCCAGTGACCCTGGATATTCCTAGGAGCAACAGCTTGGCTTTTGGAGATCCCACGGGGCAAGGAAGGATGAGCAGTTTGTGGACTCTAGCAGGTGACATTAGGCAGAAAACACACACTGCAGAGCCCATTTGAAACCTCATTTCATCTTGATACACAGACAGTAAAATGCACAAAGAAACAACCTTGCAAAGCCAATTAAGACACTGAAGACATCTGAGAGGGAGTTGTAGAGCCCTGAATTATTTTTTATGTTTTTATTCAGAAATTGTCCTTATGTTTGACAAATTTACTACAGTTATATTGTACTCATTCTGGGACAGAAGTGCTATACTTACTGATGTAAAGAAGGGATATATGAAATTTTCTTCGAAGTAGCAAGCATGGATAAAGTCATTCTGTTGTATATGAGTAATAGTGACCCATGAACTCATTATTTTGACTGCTATCAATGGCACTTTAAATTCTCCTCTGTTCCCTAGTCTACGTTGTGTGGAAAGTTCTATGGTGTAGAAATTCATCAAAAAATGAAGAGGAATTTGTCTAGAGTCTGTACTGATGACTGGGTGGATCCTGGTGTCCGATGCCAGCGAGCAGTGGTGTGGTCCTAGGAGGTCTGAGGCCTCACACTTGTACAGTGGCATCAGACAGAAGTTGTTGGAGCCTCACTGGCCTCCCCTGCTATCTGCTTCATACACTGGCATTTGTGAGCTGATGCATCATGATCTTTGAAGGGGCCCTACTGATTTCTCTGCACTGCTGTCATTCAACAGTTCCCCATCATCACCAGGCCTGTCCTTGGCTGGGCCTGGCTATTCCACAGCTGCAGTGGATGCAGCTGCCATGCTTCTCCAAGTCTGGATGCACAGAGACTGCAGTGTGTGAGCTCCTGTAGCTTAGAGATCTGGGGAATACTACCAGGGCTGTCACACTTAGGAGCTGAGTGCAAACAAGAGCCTGAGAGTGTGAGTCCTGACCTGAGGCTGAAGAGGGACATGGCAAGGTGGCAGTCACATTAGGGTGAGGGGAGAGTGTCACTTGTGAGATTGAAGCCTGGATCAGCCTGAAAGCTGGACAATTTCTGAAGCCTTCTTTACTCAATCTCCCTGCAATGGTCTATTCTCACCTGACCCTACCTCTAATCCCTGTATCCAGCCTGCCTCTCACACTGCCCCTGAGATCATCAGTGAAGGCGGATCTGTGCCTAGGTTGTTGGCTTTACCCATTTGCCGTATGTTCCCAGGGCTTCCTTGTCTCGTGGACTGATCTTCTCCTGGCTGCAGCCATTAGCCATGCATCAGTCATCTCATCCTGCAGAGTGATCTTTGCAGTCTAGTCCTTCATTATCGAGATCCCCACCTCTTCGAGCAACAACCTTGAAATGGACCCGGGTTTACACCTCCTAGCACACAGCGATCAGGTATATGTGACTCTGCCTCAGCACATGCTCCCCTAAGTAACTACATCAAGACTCTCTTCTTTAGAGAGTTGCAGAATGCACAGTGGTGAAGTGGAGGGTGAACATAGAGTGGGCAATGCTGGGCTTCCTCATGCACACTGCTTCTCTCCTGCAGAACCTGTGTCTGTCTCCCTTGAGCTAGTGTTCACTGTGACAGCCTGACCATATAAATGCAGGTTGCATTTCCATGCCTTCTAATGGCTTCCTGATTGTGGGCAACTTGACACTGCTTGGATGACCAGTGGTGTCCTGATGAAATCCCTTAGGGATATCTAGAAGGTAAAGGCTCATTTTCTGCCCAAAGCTTTACATAGAATCCAATGTCTTCTTCCACCAAATATCTGTCTACTGCCTCTTGTAGACTCCTCAGCCTCCCTTCATTGCTCTCTACTTCTCTGTGAGGCCCAGCTCCCTCCTATCTTTCTGGTTCCCTTTCGTTCCTATAGCAGACCCACTCTGCAGGGACAGATAATTATGCTGGATCCCCATCCTACCATCTCAGGAAACTCAGCTGAAGAATAGGATGCATGGGATGACTGGGGTGATGTCTTCCAGTGAAAGTCCCCATGTACCTGAACAGTGACAGTGAGCATATAACTGTGAGTGGCTACCAGTGCAAACCTGGTAATAGTGCATGATATGAGATTGGGTCTGTGCTGAGGAGATCAGAGTTGCAGAGCAGATGAGATACGCTTGGTGAGTTTTCATGGCACGATCCTCAGTGATATACAGCGGAATTTAAAGGCAAAATATGTGAAATTGATCACTTCCGAGGGCCATGAGACATGAAGGGCTTAAATTTACCCATTTACCCAGGGGGAAACCATGAGGTGTTTCAGAATGAAATTAGGGATGAAACAAGGACATAAACCATATTTCTGATAAAGAAGGGGTGCTTTATTGAGCAATGAGGGGATCAGAGGGAAAGTTAGCAGCAGGTGGGCTTGAACAGGAGGCTCTTCCTCTCTGTCTTTGCACTTCAGGTCCCAGAGGATAGGGTGCCTGGCAGGGTCCTAGGCACACTCTGAAGGGGGCAAGCTCTTCTCCACAGTGCTGCCATCGTGTGTGACCTGGCAGCTGACTCTCTGGTGAGATCTCCACTGTGCAGGTGTCAGGGTCAGGTAGCTGCTGGCCATGTACTTATTGTCACTCTGTTTGGAGGGTTGCGTGGTCTCCACGCCTTGGGTGACAGTGGTGCCATCAGCCTTCCAATTCACGGTCACAGCTCCTGGGTAGAAGTTGTTCATGAGACACACCAGCGTGGCCTTGTTGCTCTGGAGCTCCTCAGGGGAGGGCGGGAACAGGGTGACTGCGGGTGTAGACTTGGGCTGACCTGGGCCACGACAAGGGGAATGGGAGTGAGCAGAGCCTGCTGTGGCTGCTTTGAATCCTCCTACACAAAATCATCTAACTGATCCTGTTGAGACGACATTGTACAACTTCGCAGCCTACCCCATAGAGTTCTTGAGGCCCTTAGAGAGCAGCTGGCCTTGGATGTTTCTAAAACCCCTTTGCAGTCTGCCTCTCTCTGGTTTCCTGGACTGTTCCCTTCCTTCTTTCCCTCTACAGTCTCAGTTTCCTTGCAGTTCACAGTGATCTCTCCTCCCTGCTCTCTGTAGTCTGAGCCTCAAATTTGCCATGAACTCAGGAGCTTCTCCTATGGCGAGTCCTCCAGTGCAGTTCACCTTCCTGCTGTCCGGTGCTTGTTCTCTGAACAGGATGTCTCAGTGCCCGGTGTATATGTGAAACCAGTGCATTGGATTCCTTGTCCCTGTTCATCTACAAATGCATGCCCTACCTCTTGCTCAAAGTGTGTATTTTAAAATCCCAGAAGCTCCCTTCCCCTCTTTAGTCTTTAATCACCCCTTTTTGGCTCCATCCAGTGCAGAGATAACTCCATTTATCCCCCTAAGTTTCTGAATTCCCATACTGGCTTAGAAATCTGATCCCCAAGGGACTTTCAGGATCTCTTCTCCCTCTCCCCTTAGCATGGATTATGAATTGTTATCTGCTACCCCAGGGAAGTGGCTGGAGCATCTATCCTTTGGTTTTGAAACCACAGCCCTTAGCATGCTAGATCTGTCTAAAATCTCCAGATTTCACAAAACCCAGAGACTCAGTGTATGCCATCACTAAGATCACTGTCCGGTGTACAGCATTCATGGGATGTACAGCATTCATGGGACAGACATATAAGGCATAGAAAGAACAGAGGAAATGTACAGTTTTGAGACACTCACCGATGAAGACAGACATATTGGCAATTAGAGAAGGGTAGGCAAACACACAGACAGACAGACAGACCGATTAACACTAATTTGCCATCCTCTTTAGCCCTTGTATCTGAGCTCAGAATAGAAGGAGTGCTTCTGAGCAGCTGAGGCAAACAGGAAGGTCTGAGCAGTGAGAGAAGAGGTCGGCACACACAGCCACAATGCAGGGAAAACGTCTGACCCCAGGCTGAGACTTAACACAAAAAAATTTCCTAAAATAACAGAAAGATTTCTCAAACAACGGGTAGCACAAAGGGAGAGAGAGAAGGAGTCAGTTACCTAGGACGGTCACGATGGTCCCGTCACCGAAGATGTCACACTGAGATACAGACCAGTGCAAAAACTTTCTTTGCCTTGCCCCTCCCTGACACCCAGCTGCAGCTGTACTGGGCACAGCCCCTCCTGGGGACCCATGTGTCTTGCATGACAGTAGGAAATATCAGCTGTAGATGCCTGAAGGGCATGGTATCTTTCTTGGAAAAACCCCCTCTCCTGATAAAGAGTGGCTTCCCAGAGACTCATCTGTGTGCCTTTCATCCTGGCTATGGAGAAAATATTTTGAAAGAAAAAGAGAAACAGAGAGAAACACTCTGGTTCCGCTCAGGGAGGCTGAGAGCTGTGCGGTGACCCTGGATATTGCTAGGACCAGCAGGTTAGCTTATGGAGATCCCACCTGGCAAGAAGCAAAGGCAGCAGTCTCAGGACTCCATAGCAGGTGACGCCAGACAGACAACATGTGCAGGAAAGCCCACTTGAAATTGCCTTTTATTTTCCTACATAGAATGGAACATCCACATAGAAAATGTACTGCAAAACCAACTTACGCATGACATTTTTTGGGGAATTTGAGGCAACGTGGATGATGTTTGTTAATATTGAGAGGTTATCCTTAGGTTTTACAATCTTATTATAGTTATGTTATCATAATCCCGGGTAGAAGTAGAGTATTTATGGGTGCAAGTAATATATGAAATTTTCACCAAAGTATCAAACAAAGAAGGTGTGGTCTGTTTTGAGTGAAAGAAAATGACCATTGAATTAATTATTTAGACATTTTTTTTTAAATCTTTTTGAAACTGTGTTTCACTGTGCAGTTTAATATGGACTTGAGCTCACTTTGGTAGCCCAGTCTGGACCCAAACTCAAACTGAGGTGTGCGCCACCATTCCCAGCCTTTAGACAACTGTTGATGTCACTGTAAAGTGTTTTTTGTTCGCTGGTGTCTATTCTGTGTGGAAAGTTCAGCAATAGAGAAGTTTATCCTAAAATAAAGATGACTTTGTCTTGAGTTTGTGCCTGATTACTGGGGTGAATTCTTGTATTGGATATTAGGGAGTCTTGGTGTGGTTTTATGTGGTCTGAGGCTTCACACTCATGTAATGGCATGAGACAGGTGTCTTTGGACATTTGAAGGCCTCATCTGCTTTCTGTTTCAAAGGCTGGAGTTTGTGACTTCATGGCCATTATGATTTTTGAATGGGATCTCCTGATGTCTGTGTTATGTCTGAAGAGTTTCCTGTCATTGCCAGTCGTGTCCTTGGCTGGGCCTGGCTGTTTCTTATCTCCAGTGGATGCAGCTTCCATGTTGCTGAGAAGCTGGATGCACAGAGATTGTAGTCTATGAGTTCCTCTAGCTTAGAAGCCTGGGGACTACTGCCATGACTCTCACATGCAGGATCTCAGTGCAAACAGGAGCCTGAGAATGTGTACCCTGACTTTAGGCTGAGGGCGCATGTGGGGAGGACTCAGCAGCATGAGGGAAAGGGACGAATATAGACAGGTAGGACTGAAGCCCTCATCCTCAGCTTCCTAAGAACTGCATCTTTTCTGAAAATCCCTGAACACAACCACCCGGTCATGGTGCATGCTAACCTGGTTCCAACTCCAGTCCTTGTGTCCATCCTGCCTCTCAAATGTCTCTCTCAGACAGTCAGTGGATGCCTGTTCTTTGCCTACATGGGTGTCTTTTCTCATTTTTCCAATTTCATCCGTGTCTTGCTTGTCATGCAGTTTGTTCCTCCCCTGCATGTACCATGAGCCAAAACCACATCATCTCCTTCCTGCCGACTCTGTTTTTCTGTGTAGTCCTTAATGAGTGAGACCACAGCTGCACACTACCATGAGCTTGAATCTGACTCTGACCCTCATTCATGGGAATGGACAGTGATCAGCTCTGCCTGCCTCTGCCTCAGCCATCATGTTCTAAGTGCTGCATGAAATTCTTCTCCATCAAAGAATTTCCTAATGCCCAGTGCTGATCGAGAAGCTGAAGAGAAGCTGGGCATTGCTGGGCTTCCTCACACAGAGTTCTTCTCTTCTGCAGAATCTGTCTCTGTCTCCTTGAGCTAGCATGCCCTGGGAGAGCCTGGACAGTGAACTTCTAGGTAGATTCTCCATGAGTTTCCGTGGTTCCCTGGTGATGGGGAACTTTGTACAGCTCAGTTGGTCAGTGATGTTCTGAAGAGGTCCCTGAGGTAAACCAGGAGGTAAAGCCTCTGTGCCAAACCTTGATTTCGACTCAAATGCCTTTTCCTTCCATTTTTCTTTCTCTAGCCTTATGCTAGTTTACTGAGTGATCAAGTCAAGTTTACTGAGCCCATCGAGTCAAGCAGTTTCTGTGATGATGGCCATGGATTGGTTAAATTCCACCCACTTTTCCACTGGAGAATCTGAGGGTTTTTCTAGTGAAATAAGGGATGAAATCCAGAGTGACATCTCTCTCTACTTCTGTGTCATGTGCAGCTCCCTCCTCTCTTGCTTGCGTCCTTCCTATGGCATGGTCTCTGGGATGGAATAGAAAATTGTGCTGGATCCCAGTGGCGTTAGCTCAGAGAACTCAGCTGACCAATAGGATATATGGGGTGCCTGGGGGTGACATGCCAATGGAGCGAGACCTGCCCTTCAACTGTGTGACCCTTCAGAGTAGAGATGGAACTAATTACTGATGGAATGTTGGATTGTGGTTGTGATCGTGTCTCTGCTGAGGAAATCAGAACTGAGGTGCACGGGAGATGTGCCTGGTTTGAGTTTTCACAGTAGGTTCTCTGCTGTACAGTGGACATTTAGTGCAAAGCCCATCAAGTCAAGCACTATCTGTGATGATGACCATGGATTGGTGAAATTCCACCCACTTTTCTACTGGAGGGGCCAAGGGGTTTGCTAGTGAAATAAGAGACAAAATCAAGGAAACAGAGTTTCCGATCAAGAAAGTGCTTTGTTGAGAAATGAAGGGAAATGAGGGAAAGTGAGGAGCAGGTGGGGTGGAAAAGCAGGCTCTTCCACCCACTCCTTGCATTTCAGGTCCCTGAGGATAGGGTGCCTGGGAGTGTCCTAGGCACACTCTGCAGGGGCCAAGCTCTTCTCCACAGTGCTGTCATCATGTGTGACCTCGCAGCTGACTCTCTCGTGAGATCTCCACTGTACAGGCATCAGGGTCAAGTAGCTACTGGCCATGTACTTGTTGCCACTGTGCTTCAAGGACTGCGTGGTCTCCACGCCTTGGGTGACAGTGGTGCCATCAGCCTTCCATTTCACAGTCACAGCTCCTGGATAGAAGTTATTCATCAGACACACCAGCGTTGCCTTGGTATTCTGGAGCTCCTCAGAGTAGGGTGGGAACAGCATGACTGCGGGTGCAGACTTGGGCTGACCCAGGCCAAGACAAGAGGGATGGAAGTGAGCAGAGTCTGAAGTGAGAACTCAGGATCCAATGTCATCTGACTGATCCTGTTATGACACTCTTGTACGTCTTCACCACCTTCCCATGGAGTACTAGAGCCCCTTCGGGAGCAGCTGACCTTAAGTGTTTCTAGAACCCCTTTCCAAGCAGCTGTTCTTAGATTTCCTGCTCTACTATCTCCTTCTGCGGCCTCTTTAACCTCAGTTTCTGGGCAGTAAGCAGTGCAGTCTGTGATTTATCCTACTGGCTCTCTGGAGTCTGAGTCTAGAATTTTTCCTTTAACTCAGCAGCTTCGCCCCAGGCCTGGTCTCTAATGCTGCACACTTTCAACATGTCTGGTATTTGCTCTATGAATAGGTTGTGTGTAAAGTCAGTAAAATATCAGACCTGTGCATTGGCTCCTTGGACCTTATCATCTTGTGAACTCAGGGCCTGGCTCTTCTGAGAAGTGTGTGTCCCAGAGACCCAAGAAATCCCTTTTCCACCGTAGCCTTTCATCAGTTCCTGCCTTGGCTCCAGGGTCCAGAGGTTTCAGCATTTTTCTTCTAAATTGCTGAGTTCTCAGTTTGGCTGAGAGATCTGATGCCTATGGTGGACTGGTGATCACTTCTGCCTCTTCTCTTGGTCTCCATCTTGAATTCTAAGGAGCTGCGATAGGGATACGTCTGGAGCCTCTGACCTGTGGTGTCATAACCTCAGCCCTGAGCATTCTAGATCTCTCTGAATTCCTCAGTTTTCATAAAGCTCAGTGCTGTTTTCCTCCCATTTGTCATATGTTAGGACCTCAGTCTACACCATCACAAAAGTCACCACACAAAACTCATCAGACAGACATTAGAAGGGAAAGAGAGTAGAAAAGTGCACTTTGGAGACACCCATCAGCCAGGAGAGGCAGAGTGATAATCAGAGAGAGAACAACAGACAGACAGACAGACAGACAGACAGACAGAAAGACAGGCAGGCAGGCAGACAGACAAGCTTTAGTCAGTGATCTAGTTCAGCCCTTTATCTGAGATCAGGGGAACAGAGTGCTGAGAACCAGCTAAAACAAGCATGGAGGTCTGAACAGAGAGAGAAGAGGTCAGCCCACACCCACAGCCAAGATGAGAGAGAGAGTGTCATCCCTGGCAGAGACTCAACACAGAAAATCATATAAAACAGCAGAAAGGTTTTTCACATCGAAGTTATTATAAAAGGAGAGGGAGAAGGAGTCGCTTGCCTAGGATTGTCAGCTGGGTCCCTCTACTGAACACCCAACAATGATACAGACCAGTGCAAAGACTTCTAGCCTGGCCCCTTCTGGCCCTCAGCTGCAGTTGGGCTGGGTGCAGTCCCCCTTAGACCTGTGTGTCCTGCATGGCAGGATTGGAACCTCATCACAGATGCATCGAGGGCATGGCACCTCCCTTGAAAAAGCCCATTCTCCTCGTAAAGGAAGGGCCTCCCTAGGACTACTCGAAATGCGTTCACCCTTCTATTGAAGAATATTTTGAAGGAAATGGAGCAGCAGAGTGAAACACCAGTGACAGTTCTGCGAGGCTGACGGCTGGGCCATGACCAGGACGGTGCCAGGTTCAGTAGCTTAGCTTTTGGAGATCCAAGCTGGTAAGATACAAAGACAGCAGTCTGGGTGCTCTAGCGGGTGACACCAGGCAGAGAACACAAGCAGCGAAGCCCATTTGAAACTTCGTTTCATCTTCCTACACAGTAGGGAATATCCGTAAGCAATAACACTTTCAATCCTAGTAAGTAAGACCCAACACTTGGGCGGCATCGTGGAGACCTGAGTCATATCTGTTATTCTTGAGAAGTAGTTCTTAGATTTCACACTCATACTGTAGTTATTCTGTCATCATTCTGGGGAAGAAGTAGAGAATTTACAGGTGGAAGAATTGATATATGGAATTTTCATTCAACTATCAATCAAAGAAGAGGTCGTTCTCTCATGGGAAAATGAAAATGACCAATAAATTCATGATTTAGACAGCACTTGGTAGCACTATAATGTCTGCTGTTTGTTGGTCTCTATTTTGTGTGGAAAGTTCTACAATTCAGGAGGTAATTATAAAATAAAGAGGATTTTGTCTTCTGTCTGTACCTGCTTACTGAAGTATCTGGTATGTGTTGCCAGGATGTAGTGGTGTAGTCCTATGTGGGCAGAGGTGCCAGACTCGTGAAATGGCATCTGCCACGTGCTATGGGAAATTCGGAGACCCCATCTGCTTTCTAATGCGTAGGCTGTGGTTGTGACTTCAAGGTCATGAGGGTCTTTGAAGGCGACCTACTAATTTCTCTGCACTGCTAGGCCTGAGAAGTTTCTTTTCAAGATCAGTCCTGTTCTTGGCTTTGCTTGGGTGTTCCTCGGCTTTAATAGATGCAGCTTCCATGTTTCTGAGAAGCTTGATGCACAGAGCAGCTGTCTATGAGCTCCTTGGCCTAGAGGAGTGAGGAATGCTGACAGGGCTACCGCATGCAGGAAGTCAGCCTCTACTCATGCCTCAGGGTGTGTGTCTTGACCTTAGGCTGAAGGTGCACATGGAGAGGCTTCAGCCACAATAGGGGAATTGAGGAATGTGGACCTAGGGGACCCAAAACTGGATCTACAGCCTCCTGAAAGCTGGACCATTTCTGAAGCCTTCTTGGCACAATACCCTGCCATGGTCTATGTGTACCAGGCTCCAACTGTGGTCCTTGTGTCCATCCTGCCTCTCACGCTGCCTCCCTCACAGTCTGTGGCTGCCCACGCTGTGCCAACATTAGTGTCTTTTCTCATTTTGCCTACTGCACCCAAGGCTTCCTTGTTATGAAGCTTGTTGCTCTACTGGCTGTACCATGAGGCAACAACATATCATCCCATTCCTCTAGGTGGAGTTTTATGTCATCTTTAATGGTTGAGACCACAACCACATGCTACAAACTGGCTTGAATATGACCCCTTCCTCATCCATCTGGACATACAGGGATGAGCTCCTTATGCCTCTGTTTCAGCCTATGGTCACCGAAGTAGCTGCATGAAATATGTACAATTGTCTCAGAGAACAACCCAACGCTAAATGCTGAGCAAGAGGGTGAACAAAGGAGGGCAATGCTGGGCCTCCTCGTGCACACTGCTATTTTCCACAGAATCTTTCCTTGTCTCCTGAGCTAGCATACACTGTGAGAGACTGACTGTACCCTTGCAGATTGCATTATCCATGCCTTCCTCTGTCTCTCTGGTGATGGGAAACTTGACACTCCTTGGATGATCAGCAATTTCCTGATGAGATCACTGCTCTAAAACCAGAAGTTAAAGCCTCAGTTTCTCCCCAAAGCTTCAGCTATGGTCTAATTTTTTCTTGTGCCCAGATTTCTACCTGGCACCTGGAGTTGGGCTCCAGAGCCTCCCTTCATTTCTCTCTACTGCTCTTTCAGGCTCAGTTCCCTCCTCTCTACTTTATTCCCAATAGCAGGGCCACTCTTCAGAGATAGCTAACTATGCTGGATCTCAGTCCTAACACCCTAGGAGACTCAGCAGAGGAATGGTACGGTGGCAGTTAAGGGAAGTGGAACTGCCCTGGCCCCGAGAAGTGACCCTTCACAGTAGTGTTGGGACCTGTTCGCTGTGGTATATTGGAAGTGGTGCATGAAACAAGCTTGGGTCTCCATTGAGGAGATCAGAATTGAAGAGCACATGAGACATGGCTTGTGTGAGATTTTATGGCAAATTGTGCAGGGTACAGTGTATCAATTATGGCCAAGCATGTCGAGTTGAGTGTTCTCTATGGCAATGCACCATGAAATGGTTCAAGTGCTAAATTCTCACTGGAGACACTGAGGTGTTTAGCAATGAAATAAGGGATGAAACCAAGGAGACAAACATTTCTGATTGAGAAGGGGTGGTTTGTTGAGCAGGGAGGGGATGACAGGGAAAGTGAGCAGCAGGTGGGGTGGGTCAGGAGGGTCTTCCCCCATTCCTGAACTTCAGGTCCCTCAGAATAAGGTGCCAGCAGGATACTAGAAACAATCTGCAGGGGCCGAGTGTTTCTCCACAGTGTTGCCAT
Organism: Capromys pilorides; assembly: GCA_004027915.1. Classification (NCBI taxonomy): domain Eukaryota; kingdom Metazoa; phylum Chordata; class Mammalia; order Rodentia; family Capromyidae; genus Capromys; species Capromys pilorides. The sequence continues at coordinate 3,831 of PVKN010015484.1, read as the reverse complement.
CATGTGTGATCTCGCAGCTGACTGGTGAGATCTCCACTTTGCAAGCATCATGATCAGATAGCTGCTGGCCATGTAATTGTCACTCTGCTTGGAGGGCTGTGTGGTCTCCATGCTTTGGGTGACAGTGGTGCCATCAGCCTTCCAATTCACGGTCGCAACTCCCGGGTAGAAGTTGCTCATCAGACACACCAGCGTGGACTTGTTGCTCTGGAGCTCCACAGAGGAGGGTGGGAACAGAGTAACTGTGGGTGCAGACTTGGGCTGACCTGTGCCAGAAAAAGGGGCATGGGAGTGAGCAGAGAGGAGGTGGGAGCTTTGGATCCTCCTACTTAAAGTCATTGTGATTCATCCTATTGCGACCATCTTGTGTCTTTTCACCACCACCCCACTCCTCTGGACTGGCAGAGCCTTTCGCAAAACAGCACTTCTTGGTTGCTCTAGAAACCCTTGGCAAGCAGTCTGTATTGGGTTTTGTGACATTCCTTCTGCCTTCTGTTCCCTCTGCAGCCTGAAGTTCGAGGTGGTGAGCTGTGCAGGCTGTGATATGTGCTTCCTGCTCCCTGGATTCTGAACCTCACATTAGTCCTTCATTTTGGGAGCTTCAGCCCCAGCCAGGAGTCCAGTGCAGTTCAATTTCTCCTTATCTGGTCCTGGCCCTGCTATCCACATGTCTCTAAGCCAGGTCTTAATGTGAGACCTGGGCGCTGGATACCTGGCACTTGCTCAAATGTAAATCAAGAGCCTGGTTCTTCTGAGACATGTGGTTCCCAGAGACCCAGGAGCTCAGTTCCCTACTGAAGCTACTGTAATCACCCCTGACTTGTCTTTCTTTGATTCAAACGTTTCTCCCTGTATTCTGTAAGATTCCAAATTCCAAGGTTGGCATACAAGTCTGATCCCTGAGGTGTCTTGAGGTGCAATTCCCCCTCTCGCGTTGGTCTCAATCCTGGATGGCTAGCTGCCATCACAGGGAATCTGCTGGAGCATCTAACGTGTGGTGTCATGAGCTCAGCTCTTGGAATTTTAGTTTTCCCAAATCTCAGTGCCACCTTTCTCCCATTTGTCATACATTAAGGTCTCTGTCTAAACCATTAGGAAGTTCAATGCCCAAAGCTTATGAGACATACATTGCATATGAAGGAGAGCAGAAAATTGCACTTTGAGAAACCCACCAACCATAACAGGCAGTTGACAATGGGACAGATAGCAAGAGACACACAGACAGACAGATGGCCCTACAAGTCATATTCATCAGCACCCTTATCCAAGTTCAGAAAGGAGTGTGGAAGACTGGTAAGGCAAACATGAAGCTCTGAACAGGGAGAGAAGAGCTTAGCCAGCACCCACAGCCAACATGCAGGGGGAGAGTCTGATCCCAGGCAGAGACCCAACACAGATAAAGCTTATAGGCAACAGAATATTGTCTGAAATTATGGGGAGTATCAAAGAAAAGGGAGAAAGAGTCACTTACCTACGATGCTCACCCGGGTCCCTATACCAAAAATGGAACACTGTAACACACACTAGTGCCAAAACCTCTCCTGGCCTTGGCCCTCCTTGACCTCAGCTACAGCTGTGCTGGGTGCAGCCCCCCTTGGACCTGTGTGTGTTGAATGACAGGAGGGAAGATCAGTAGAAGGTGGTTCAAGCACATGGGGCTGCCCTTGGGAAGCCTTACTCTCTTCATAGACCAAGGGCCTCCCTATTCCTCATCTGCATGCCTGGGATTTCCCAGGGAAGAAACACTTTTGAAGGAAAAGGAGAAGCAGAACCCACCAGATTCAGTTCAGGAAGGCTGTACTGGGACCCTGAGCATATAACTTTTAGTGGCTACCAATGGAGCCCTGGAAACTGTGCATGATATGAGATTGGGTCTGTGCTGAGGAGATCAGAGTTGCAGAGTAGATGGCACGCGCCTGGTGAGTTTTCGTGGCACGATCCTCAGTGATATACAGTGGAACTTAAAGGGAAAGTGTGAAATTGATCACTTCCTAGGGCCATGAGACATGAAGGACTTAAATTCTACCCATTTACCCAGGGGGAAACCATGAGGTATTTAACAATGAAATTAGGAATGAAACGAAGGACACAAACAATATTTCTGATCAAGAAGGGGTGCATTATTGAGCAATGAGGGGATCAGAGGGAAAGTTAGCAGCAGGTGGGCAGGGACAGGAGGCTCTTCCTCCGTGTCCTTGCATTTCAGGTCTCAGAGGACAGGGTAACTGGTAGGGTCCTAGGCACATTCTGCAGGGGCCAATTTCTTCTCCACAGTGCTGCCATTGTGTGTGACCTGGCTGCAGACTCTCTGGTGAGATCTCCAGGGTGAGGTAGCTGCTGGGCATGTACTTGTTGTCACTCTGTTTGGAGGGCTGCGTGGTCTCCCCGCCTTGGGTGACAGCGGTGCCATCAGCCTTCCAATTCATGGTCACAGCTCCCGGGTAGAAGTTATTCATCAGACACACCAGCATGGCCTTGTTGCTCTGGGGCTCCTCATGGGAGGGTGGGAACAAGGTGACTGTGGGTGCAGACTTGGCCTGACCTGGGCCAAGACAAGGGGAATGGGAGAGAGCAGAGCTGAGGTGGGAGCTCTGGATCCTGCTACTTAAAGTCATTGTCATTCATCCTATTGTGACCATCTTGTGTCTTTTCACCACTACCCCAATCCTCTGGACTAGTAGAGCTGTTACAGAACAGCATATCTTGGTTGCTCTAGCAACCCTTGGGAAGCAGCCTGTATTGGGTTTCCTGACATTCCTTCTGCCTTCTGTTCCCTCTGCAGCCTGAAGTTCGAGGAGGTGAGCTGTGCAGGCTGTGATATGTGCTTCCTGCTCCCTGGATTCTGAACCTCAGATTAGTCCTTCTTTTCAGGAGCTTCAACCCCAGCCAGGAGTCCAGTGCAGTTCACTTTCTCCTTGTCTGGTTCTGGCCCTGCTACCCAGATGTCTCTCAGCCCTGTCTGTATGTGAGACCTGGGCACTGGATACCTGGCACTTGCTCTAATGTATGTTCAGAGCCTGGTTCTTCTGAGACATGTGGATCCCAGAGAGCCAGGAGCCCAGTTCCCTACTGCAGCTACTGTAATCAACCCTGACTTGGCTTTCTTTGGTTCAAACGTTTCTCCCTGTCTTCTGTAAGATTCCAAATTCCAAGGTTGGCATACAAATCTGATCCCTGAGGTGTCCTTGAGTCCTATTCCCCCTTTCACCTTGCTCTCAATCCTGGATTGTTAGCTGCCATCACAGGGAATCTGCTGGAGCATCTAACGTGTGGTGTCATGAGCTCAGCTCTTGGAGTTTCTAGTTTTCCCAAATCTCAGTGCCACCTTTCTCCCATTTGTCATACATTAGAGTCTCTGTCTAAACCATTAGGAAGTTCAATGCCCAAAGCTTATGAGACATACATTGCATATGAAGGAGAGCAGAAAAGTGCACTTTGAGAAACCGACCAACCATAACAGGCAATTGACAGTGGGACAGAGAGCAAGAGACACACAGACAGACAGATGGCCCTACAAATCATGTTCATCAGCACCCATATCCAAGTTCAGAGAGGAGTGTGGAAGACTGGTAAGGCAAGCATGAAGCTCTGAACAGGGAGAGAAGAGCTTAGCCAGCACCCACAGCCAACATACAGGGAGACAGTCTGATCCCAGGCAGAGACCCAACACAGATAAAGCTCATAGGCAACAGAATATTGTCTCAAATCATGGGGAGTAGCAAAGAAAAGGGAGAAAGTGTCACTTACCTAAGATGCTCACCTGGGTCCCTTCACCGAATATGAAACACCGTGACACACACTAGTGCAAAAACCTCTCCTGGCCTTGGCCCT
>PVKN010015483.1:0-18495 GCA_004027915.1 Capromys pilorides | reverse complement strand
CTGTGGAGCCACACTACACTGCTGGACCCTCTGGGCTTCTTACAAACAGCTAGAAAGATCTGTATTTAATCCTTTTCAGAGATAGGGTCATAGAGCTTCCGGCTCTATAGCGACTCTTTTTCACTAGATCAGAACTGCTTTAGTACACTGGCCATATTTATCTTTGCTGTTCACCTTTGCTTGAATACAGTAGCCTAGGAAATAACGGTATCACGGACATAGTTTGCAAAGTACCTGTTTGTAATACTCCTAACTCAATATGAGAAAATTTATATGTACACAGCGGATAAACTGAAAAGGTAAGCGGCTGAAGTTCAGTGTATTTTTAATTTAATATGATTGAAAAACAGCTGAAAATGTGAGTTTTAGTTTAAAGTAACTTTCTTGAAGTAGTGCTCTGTTAGAGGCATTTGCAATTATGTGAGGGAAGAAGAGCATTTTAAAAAAATCATTGAGGTTGTACATAGAGTACCACAAATGTGGGAGGAGTATCTATATTCTGCACCTTTGGCACAGAACAGTTTGTTTAATCCTGAAAAAAAGAAAAAAAACAAAAAAAACCCGACCGTAGACTTTCGTTGTCATTTGTTGTTTTTTGAGACAGTTTCCCTGTGGAGCCCAAGGCTGGCCTTGAACTTGCAGCAGTCCTGTTGCCTCAGCCTCCCCCGCGCTAGGGTTGCAGGCGTGTCATACCAGCTCAGGTTTGACCAGGATGTTACACAAAGTTTAACATGTGTAATTAAATTAATTAATCAGTTAATTTTGCAGTGCTGGGAATTGAACCTAAAGCTTTGGCACTGAGCTACATCTCCAGCCCTATTTGTTTGTTGAGTTTTTGAGAGAGGTTCTCGCCCAGTCTTTAAGTTGCCCATACTGAGCTCGAGCACGTGGTTCTGCTGCCTCAGCCTACCCCAGGGCTGGGGTCACAGGCATGTGTCACTGTGTCCGGCTGACATACAGGATTCTTCAAATTAAATTTTATGAACTGGTCATTTTATTAACATTAGAAAATTTTAAGCTTTTCTGCCGTATGAAAAAACCAGTGCAAGTGCAAGGAGTTAGGAAGATTTGTATGTTCCTTGTAACATAAAGTTCAGCGTCGTGTACATTTATGACTTTAATAACATAGCATGTAGGATACAATTAAGTTGAAATAACAGAGACTTCCTTCTAGATAGAAAGATTGTGCTTTTTGATCCAAGTATAATTTTATGTAACATATTATAGGGTGAACATAACACGTTTTTGTAGCCAGGGACCTTTAAATATTAGAATATATATTTTGATTGCTATGTTATTCTCTTTACTGTTTGTGTTTTAGAAGATCCAGTTTTGTTTTGTGATACTGGGGATCGAACTCAGGTCCTTGCATTTGCCAGGCAAGCACTTACGCCACTGAACTGTATCCCTGGCATTACTGTTCGTGTTTTAAAACTGAGGCCACAACTGAGTGAGTAGTGATTGTGTGGATGGGTTCACCTATAAACTTAAGAAATAAAGAATACCTTGAAAATGCTCCTGTGTGGACAGGCCGTGTAGGGTGGATAGGCCATGCGGTTCTGTTGTCCTACGTAGAGATGTCTCTCTTTTATTTTTTAAAGATGCTTTATTTTTGTCCTTACTGATCTTCGTGATTTTTAACAGTATGTACTTTGAGAAGTGGATGCTTTGCACCATTGTATGTGTAAGGTTTTAGAGTAAAATGTTGCAGATGATGATTAGCAGATTCCCAGGAAAAGTTCAGTTTAACCTATTCATTTATTAAGAAAGGGAGGAGGCTGGGAAGGAGGAGGGAAGTGGCCCTGGAGGTGAAGGTGCCCAAGAGGTGGAGCCCTGGCAGGCAGTTTATGCATTTGCTCTCTGCAATTCCAGAGCAAGTGGGAAAGGTCCCCATGAACAGTAATTCCAGGGTGACAGCAGCTTGTTCTCTTCCTTGACATTTAAGAACCCTGTGAGCATGCAGTTGGCCTGCCCTAGCAGGGGTCTTGCACTTCCTTGTTTAAGGCCCTGCACAGACCCCCCCCACCCCCCCAGAGTGTTTCCCTCTGCCTTGCACATGGACCTGAGGCGTGGGCTGCATCTTCTTCCCTGGCTGCCCCCTTGCTGGCTGGGGCTTGGGGCAGCCAGGGAGGCATGTGTGTGCTTGCTCATGGTGCTGGAGTGCATGGATTCTGTGACACTCGCTTCCTTGGAATGTGCAGCAGACACACACGTCCATGGGCGTGGGGGCAACACGTTGTGGACTTCTGCACATGGCTGGAAGTTTGGAAAGGCATTTTCTGGCGCTGAAAGCTTGTGTTTTTAGTTTTTGCTTGATGTGCAGTTGTGTTTATCCTTGGTAAAGGAAAAGCATCTTCTTTGGTTTGCTTTAAGCTATTGAAGAATAGAAAAATGTTCTGTGGATGCATAAATCATCTGACCTCTCCTCCAGATCCAGCCTGCTTGTTTCCTTTTTCTTTAAGTGGATAGTGATGTCTTCAAGTCAGGGACACTGTGAGTTTGTAAACTAAGCCATTTAAAACCCCACTTTGTGCCACCGCTGAAGGTGTTGAAACCATGCATCTTTAGAAACCAAACTTCAAACTCAGATATTTCAAAATGTGGTATCTACCCTCCCTTTTAAGGAATGAAGACCAAAATACTAGTTTTGTAGTAATTTGAATTTTTAGCTGCTTATTAACATTTTTACACATTTTCTTTACTCACAGGGTATTTGAGATGACAAAAGTGCTAATTGCTCAGCTATTTGAAATGGGACAGATTTAAGCATGAAGTAGGTAGATGTAAAAAAAGCCTTTTGTTTTCAGAGTAATGGAGCGCTGGGAACAGAGGTAGGTGATTGGTTCTCATGTAATTTTCATCATGGTAGTTTGTCAGGGAAGAGTTGGCTCTTCCAGATATTGATTTTGGTATTAAATGGTTTGATGTGTGTTGTTGAAACAATAATTTAGATACTAAAGTTGATTTGTGGCTTTAGTTTACGTGTAGTGATTGTGGTCAAGGTGTTAAAAATGGGCCTTATAAATTTCCAGGCAAAGCTGTGTTTCTTATTCCCATGGTAGCACTAAATTTTAATGCTGTTGCTCAGAGCCTGAGGATGCTGATGAGATGCTGATGTTGCGGCGAGGAGCGCATGTACATCCTGGAGTGATGCTGGCCTCCTGCCCACCGGGCAGCGTGGAGACGACTGTATCCGTGGCGTCCTGTGCGGAAGATCAGTTCATAGTGAGCGTGGAGCAGGCGCGTGCAGGGTCTTGACTCCGCTCTTCCATCAGGCCGTGGAGCCCTCCTGAGCTCTTTGCTGTGGGGAGTTTGCCTCGGTCACTTCTGCATTTGCTGCTTCCTGTGGCATAGCTCCCACTGCCTGTCATTTTTACTTGGAAACAAATGTTTGCTGTCACCTGCGCGTGTGTCAGGCTAGTGAATGTGAACTTATCTGCGATCGCCAGCCCTGTGCTTACTCTTCAGGAATGTTCCAGGTAGCTCCCTGGCCCATAATGGTGCTTGGCTCTTAGCTCTTGGCAGAACCACGGGGTTACCCAACTTTGAAGACTGGTGTGTGGAGGGACCAGGAGCCCACTGTCGCAGGGAACATGTCTGTGCATTAGGAGGTCCAAGCAGGCTGCTTTGTTACCCCTTCTTTAAGCAGAGCAGTTCTCCTTTCATCTGTTGCATATTTTGGGGCTCTGTGAACACAGGGAGCTCTCCAAGACATATTAAACTAGTTAGACAGGATGCCTGGCCAATGCAATGGAACCGGAGCCATTGTACTCTTTACTCTTTAGTCTCAGCGCTCCTTGTGTGACTTTTGTCTAGAAAAGGGGCGCATAAATAAATAGATAGATAGATAAGAGATACTGCTCAACCAGGCATAGTAGCACACACTATAATTCCAGTTGGGAGGCTGAGGCAGGAGGATCACGAGTTTGTACTTATAAAAAAAAAGTTACAATGGACTAGGGACATAGGTCAGTGCAGAGGCCCTGGGATTAAACTCTAGTATCTCTAGTAAACTAAAACCAAAAAACAACTCCCTCTGTCACTTCTTACTCGATGGCCAAAGACTCTTGGGAATCCCTAAAGGAAGTCCTTGGAGTTGGGCCTTTGTGTCTGAAGAGCCGTGGGAGATGCGCAGGCTGCCTGCCACTCAACTCCTCCCTGGATTCACACCCCGTCTCGCTCTGTTCTCGGATGCAGGTGTTTCAAGATGGTTGCTTTTATAACCTGCACGCAGCTTTTTTCCAGTAGGATTTTTGTGAGCCATTACTGTGTGCTTAGGGGGGACCAGAGCCAAATGCCTGGAGGCCAGTGCCTGGCCATGTGGGGAGAAGGGGTGGCAAGGAGGCTCCTGGATGTAGGACAGACAGCTCTTACTCAGCTGCGCCCCTCCTGCTGTCACCTGGAAGTGCAGGGCCAGTGTTCCCACATCTCATTTGTCGAGGAAAGCCCAATGTCAGAGTTCTTAGGTGAAATCTCCAAACGTTAAAATCTTAGTACCAATTCAAAAATTTAGGGTCCAGAAGGACACCTCCACGGATGGAGTCTGGCTTGTGGGTTCTTGGCTTACAGCTCCTGCTGCGTGCAAGTCTGGATCATATACAAGCTGTTGAAGATACTGTCCCCTGTCATTAATGTCTCACACCAAGGTTGGTTTGTGAGTGAGAGGACAAGGTCCTCCTCTTAATAAACTGGGTGAACTGATGAATCTCTTACCTACTGCTGATAGCTGTTTGGAAGCCCAGAAATCAGCTAAACCTCAGTTACAGCAGCTACCCTCGATCTGCTTTTATGGAGCAGTTGTTTTATTTTATGTTCTCCATTATAAAGTACCCTATATTTTTTTAGGCTTTTATATGAAACCATCTAAATTTATCACTTATCGTGTGTATGCTGAATGCGTGGGTTCGTTGAAGTTCATATAGTTTTTTTTGTTTGTTTTTTTGAGACAGAGTCTTACTATGCAGTTCAGGCTGGCCTTTAGCTCTTTTGTAGCCCAGGCTGGTCTCAAACTCGCCCTGATCCTCCTGCCTCAGCCTCCCAAGTGCTAGGATTACAGGCGTGCGCCACCACACCCGGCTCATATAGTATTTTGTAAGACACAGTCACCAGAAAAGATCACCTCTGTCTTCATATAAGGGGAGGAACATGTTTCCATATCAATTTGAGTTATACACTCTCCAATTAAACACCAAGCCAACATAGATTATGTTTTAAGCCACTTTTCTAAGAACATATGGTTCTTGTGTATCTGGCAAGGACTTTTTAAAAGAAGAATTTGAGTTACTCTGTTGTGCATCTAATGTAAGGCAAATGGTTTTAGAAGCACAGTGTACCGGTAGGAAAATTCAGTGGTAAAAGAGGGTGGTTTGGAAAATGTTTGAAGAGTATTTTGGCTACGTTGCACTTTCTTGTGTTTAAGTTGAGGAAATCGAAGGCCCTATGGATTCTGCTTTTAATCCATGGGTGCAGTGAATTCTCATTAAGGCCAAACTAGAGGAAAGTTACCCGTTGCCCCTTCAACAGCCTTTTTAAAAATAAAATTAAAACTACCTTGGCAGTTAGAATTGGCATTTTAAAACTGATCTTTTTGTTTAGTAGCTCACATGCATCGTGTGGTAGCTGTTATCAATCACTTGGTAGTGATGAGGAAGGCAGTGCCTTCCAGAGCTTTAGTGGGTGGGTCACTGCTGGAGAGGCATGGCAGGGCGGCAGAGTCTAGGGCAGGCTGGGGGGTCAGGGTTTCCGTTGGGATGAATCCAGATTGTTCCACCGAAGCAGCCAGACCCAGTGTTGAGGTTGGTGTTTTGAATTACACAGATTGGAGATCGCACGAGAGCTGGGTCTAATCTTTATTTCCGCTGAGGAGTTGTTCGTTTTTGTCATCATCCCGTCCTGTCTTCTTCCTTCTCTTCTTCGGCTTCTTGTTTGCATCATGCTGAGAGCGGGGAATAAGCTGCTCCAGGGTTGGTGCGTGCTAGGCAGGCGCGCCACCATGGAGTCACATCTTTGTCCCTCTATCTTTCGAGACATGCTCTTGCTAAGTTGCTCAGACTGGCCTTCAATGTGTGACTTTTCTGCCCAAGTGGTTGGGATTATAGCTGTGTGCCCTCTCATCTAACTCATAGCAGCTTTTTTTTTTTTTTTTTTAGAGAGTAGGAAAATTTATTGGAGAAAAGGAATGGGGAATGGTAATAGCTCCCAAGAGACAGGAGGGGCCCCGAATGGGTTGCCCACAGTTACATTTTTGAATACCCTGAAAGTGCTGCTCAAATAATTTTTGAAGGCATCACTGAAATTGAATAAGATAGAAGTTAATAAGATCTTAATGTAATAAGATCATTAATAAGTTACTTTTTCACGTTTTTTCTTTTTTAAACTATTCCTTCTTTCAAATGTTTGAGGGGAACCAGCAGTTGAAAGTGTTTGCTCTTATAAAATGTGTTCATGGGGATTTTTACTACAAAGCTCTCGCATCCCCTCTTTCAGTACTAAGACTGAATCCAGGCCTTTGTTCGGGGCTACCTTCCCAGTCTTCTAAAAACATTTTAACTTTGAGAGTTGGTGTCTCACTAAATAGCTCAGTCTCCAAGGCTGGAGTCATCCTGCCTCATGCTACCAGAGGGCTGGGATTACAAACGTTGCCACCATCCCTGCTTCAGATTTTCCACTGGTGATGTCACCCCTGTACTCTAGAAGTTTCAGATTTTGAAGCATTTCACATTTCCGGTTTTTGGATTAGGAATGTTCAACTTACACTATATCCACAGAATCTAAAGTTACTGTAGAGAACCCAGACAAGGGCAACACCACCGTTTACTACTCCATATGGTAATTCATCATCAAGGAAGTAGCCCATTTTAAAAGCTAATTGCAAAGCAAGGTATGGTCAGATGCTTTGAATTAGTGATCTGTTGCTGTGAACAAATGACTCCCGAAATTAGTGATTTAGAACAAATGTTTATCATCTCATGTGTTTTCTGAGGGTCAAGAATATGAGGGTCAGGTGAGCTGGGTTTCTCTGGCTCAGCACCTTTCAGGAAGTTGTGGGCAGGCTACCAGCTGGGTCTGCAGTTGCCTGAAAGCTCAGCCGGGGCTGGGACTGGTCAGCCCTGTGGTGGTCAGCCGGGGCCTCCTGATGTGCACATCTTTTGAGGTCTGCTTAGGGTAAGCCCACAGGCTTCCCTTGCAGCAGGTAAGCTAGGAGAGAGGGAGAGGGATGCCACACTGCTTTTCATGACTGTCCTGTCCGCCCAGTGGGGTGCTCTCACTTGGCCTCCGCGCCTGTCTAGACACAGGACCCTGGTCCAGCTCACTCTCTGGGAGGTGTCCTCAAGACAGAGGGATTTCTGAGAGCCTGCTTCCTTGGAGGCTTTCACTGACAAGTGAGAATCCCTTTACGTTAATATTATTCACAGTTTTTAAATAAAACTGGAATCACCAGTAAGACAACAGGAGAAACAGGTGTGTTTGAATTACTATAGGGGCTGGGGGTTTGGCTCAGCGGGAGACAAGCTGAAGGCCCTGAGTTCAGTCCTCAACACCCAAAACAAAAAACAAACCTCTCCTGAAAAACAGTTCAACCAAACAAATACAATAAAAAACAATTATGGATTACTGAATCCTTTTATAATCCTTACTGAATTTTCATAACATTTTGTAAGCTGGGACAGCTACACCTTACTGTCCCTGTTTCACAGGTTAGAAAACCGAGGCCTGGAATGCTCAGGGTATTTTAGGCAGGATCACATTTTAGCCTTCAACTTCAGTTTTTTCCTTTCTACCTCTTTCTGAAGAAGGATTCCAATTGTATCGCCCTTTTTTTTTTTTTTTTTTTTTTAATGCTACCTAATTATTCCCTGTCTTCTGTGAAAGAGCTGATTTTCTTTTTAATGCCTCATTGAAAATTCTAACGCCCTTTTCTAGCATCAGTAAAGATGTTTGTCACTTTTCTGCCAGCAGCAAGAATCCTTTTGGCTATTTTTGTAACTGGGTGAGGTCTGATTCGCCAGAATTGTGCCATACCGCGGTTAACCATGGTCTACAAAAGGAAAATATATTTACTCTTCTTTAAAATCATTGGTTTTCTAAGAAATATGCCATTTACAATACCAAATATGAGTAAGTCTTTCTCCAGCAAAATGCAGTGGTCACTTTGATATATTTCCAATTCTCCGCTACAATTCCTCAGCGTTGGGCACACAGTGCATTGGCATCTACCTTTATTACACATCAGAGAAGTACTGCCAACATTTCTGGAGGTGCAGGACTCTTCATAGCATTTTCATGTTGTTTTGATGCAAGCATATCTGTGCGGAGGCCCAGTGATTTCTCCTGTGTGAGCATTCAGCTCATGCAAACCTCCCAGCTCAGCCTATGGGATGTGGGATGCCCTAGGTCATTTTGACGTCAGCCAAATATAGTATATTAATAGTTGTCTTTAAAATTTTGTTATTGAATTTCAGTGCCTTGTTTGCATTGTATATTCCCATAACCCATGTAACTTTTCCCCCCCTTAAATGTCTTGATAACTTGAGTTATGTGAAATGGAAAGTTATTTTGGTTGTTTTCATTTTGGATGTGTATAGATGGAGGCCTAGAGAAAGTTTAGAGTCCCTTAGGATTGCCTGTTCTCTAGGAAGGGCAGCTTTTTTCATTAAAAGAAAAAAGAAACGTTAGGGGTAAATATAATATTAAATTTTCTGCACAGCTTATATAGCCTAGCTAACCAGAATGTATCCTCAGTGACATTTCATCCACTTCTCCTTGTGTATGTTTGAGTGGTTTGCTGACCCCTCAGCAGATTGAAATCTGGCTGTTACTATTTTTTTTTTTTTTCACTGAACAGTCCTATGTCTACATTTACTTTTTTTTTTTTTTTCCTGTGTTAAAGAGTTAAACAGTTCCCTAAGTACCCCCAGTGAGGAGATTGAGTTTATCATGATCTCTGTGGTTAACCATGGTCTACAAGGAGTCCACTGAGCGCTGAGGGCCAAATATCGTCTATACCTCTGTATCTGTTTCCTACTAATGCAGTTTTATTTTTTAATTTTTTTTTTTTTTACTGTTTTGACTACCTGTGGATTTGCACTCCAGGGCATATATTTTTTCTTCATGCTTTTCAGTGACTTTTCTTCTTGGTGTAACCCCAGATCTAGGGGAAGAGGGAACAGGAAAATCCGAAGCCGTCTGCTGGGCTGAGCCTGCTCCAGTCACCTGTCATAGTCTCTAAACAGTTTCCAATTTTTCTTCCTTAATTGGCCCCCAGTTTCTTTTCCAAGTGCAGAAAAGCGGCATTTAGGGTAGAAGAGAACATTTCTGATCTGGCGTAAGGGCCGTTTCCCAGGCTGCTTCGTAGGTCTGCGTCAGCGTGTGCCTACAGAGCCTCGTGCTGGACCTCTCCACAGAGCTGTCACCAGAGCCGTGCTCTGGAGTGTGCGTCCTCAGGGTGTCGGGGCCCTGCCTGCGTGTGGCGGCCAGCCTTTGGAAACACCCATGTTTCTGACTTCAGAAATGCCTCTGAGCTACTGTAGACACCTGCTGTGTCCAGGAGCTCGGGTCTCAGGAGGGTCACAGAGAACGCAGATGCTGGGGTGTCTTCTGCCATCGCGTGCATCGCAGCCCCTTTCCTAATACCAGTCAGTGTCAGTTTCTCTGAGCTTGGCAGATGCCAGTCAGTTCCTGGCATGAAGTTCCTGTTAGAATTAAATACTCTGGGGCTTCATTGGTTGAAACTGCTTGGAATAAGAAGACAGTGATTAATTATTAGGATGTTTACATGCATATGTTAAACATCTCCTTGCTTCCAGTGAAAAGATTCTGCGTAGCTTTTTGTTACAGCTGAATTAACCAACAGAAGGTTGCTAAAAAACAATTCTGCTACCTACTGTCATTTGATAGAGAAGATGATTTGTATTTAACACGAGGTGTTTCGTTTTGGTCTGTATTGGGGGTTGGACCCCAGAGCTTTGCACCAAGCTAGATCCTCCTCTCTTTAAATTTTGAGACAAGGTCTCAAAGTTGCCTAGGGTGGGTTCAAACTTGTGATTTTCCTGTCTGAGGCCCCTGTAGTTCTTAGATTAAAGATATGAGCCACCATATCTTGCTAGCCTGAGAGTTTTATATGAACACTTCTGCAGTGTGTTACGTAGCTAATTTGAGTGGTTGGCATTGCCCACTGTGGTCTGATTAGATTGATTCCTTTGTTGGATGCATGCCTATTCCCTTCTTTCAAAGGATGTAAAACATTTGAAGTTGTATGTGTAGGAAAAGATTTTCTAAATAGAATCATGACTGGCAAGAATCAAGAAATGGAATTACATCCAATTAAAAAGCATCTGTACAGCAAAGATATCAGAGTGAGCAGACAACCTACAGAATGGGAAAATGTTTTTGCCAGCTACTCACCAGACAGTGGACTAGTATCTAGAGTATATAAAGAACACACAAAAATTTAGACCTCTTAAAAGACACATATGGGCAAATGAAGCGAATAGACCTTGCACATAAGAAGTACGAATGCCAGCAAATACAGGAAAAAGATGTTCAGTATCATTGGCCATTAGAGAAATGCAAATTAAAACAATGCTAAGGTTTTGTTCTACCCCAGAAAGAGTGACAACTGTCAAGCAATCAGAGAACAAGTGCTGGAAAGACAGTGATGGACAAGGAGGCCTCCTGCATTGTCGCTGGGAATGTAAGCTGCATAGCTGTTATAGAAATCAGCCTGGTGATCTCTCAGAGAACCAAAAGAAGAGGTTCCATGTGACTCAGCTGCCCCACTTCCGGGTATCTTCTCCAAAGAGCTTAAGATGTCATACTACAACATATGTGTACCAGTGTTCATAGCAGCATACTTCATAATGGCTAAGTCCTAGAAGCAGCCTCTGTATCTGTCAACTGATGGGTGATTGAAGAAAGTGTGGTAACTGTATGGTGGAGTACTGCTTGACCGGAAAGGATAAGTGGGAGACATTTGTAGAAAGGTGGGTGCATGTGGCAAATATGATGTTGGGTGAGGTAAACCAGGCACAGCTTAAAGACTGCATGTTGTCTCTGCACGGAGTACGACATAGTACAAAGAGCATGTTAAAAGACGGATAGAGGGAGACAAGGGAATGGATCTCTTGCAGAGTGGGGGAAGGAGTCCTGGTGAACAACTGTGAGAGAAAAGGGGCTGGGGAAGGGAATAAGTGAAAGAAAGATACACACAGGAACCAAGTAACCTCAGTTGACTGCAAACATAACATGATACAAACAAGAGCTAAGATTAATAATGACAAGAATGAAAATGGGAGAAGGAGAATTAGAGGAGGTGGGAGGGAGGCAGGAGAAAAGGGGAAGATTGACAGAATCAAGCTGTGTTATGTACATGTACCCACTCCCCAAGAGGATTGTAAACTGCATGTACTGCAGACAGACACTAATTTTTTCTAAAGGATAGAGTAAATTCACATTCTGTCTTACTATAAGTAGAATTATTACACTTCACTATAAAATGAACTACACTCTTGATACATTTTAGATTTTTGATGGCTTTGAGATGCAAATTATTTATCCATCCATGTGTTCGTGTGTGTGGTGCTAGGGATCAGACTGCACCTGCGCACGCCAGGCAAATGCCCTACCCCGAGCTACAACCCCAGCTTGACGTAGAACTCGTTACTGCCCAGTTGCTAGCTGGTGCAGAGAGAGGAGTGGGCTTGTATGTGACACAAAAGGGCTATAGATCTATCTGTTCAAAAGAAGGCGTTCCACTTAAGGCAATATAATACTCAATGGACAGAAATTAAAAATGATTTTGAGCAGAAGACTGACAGTTTAACAAAATGGAAGTATTCTTTTTTTCCGGTACTTTTTGTGTGTGTGTGTGTTTGTGAAAGTAGACACTAGGAAGAATTTAACAACAAGTAGTATTTTAATTTTAAGTTGAGGTTAGTGTGTGATCTTCCCTTTAAAGGTAAATTAAAAAGTAAAATTTAAATTCTCTTTAGTTTTAAAAGAGGTGGTTTGGATAACCCCTGACATTGAGCCTAGTAAACATTCATGAGGCGTGGGCAGATGCCCTCCATCTCCAGCTGATAGGTGGAAGAGACTGCGGTCTGTCGCCTCGATTACGTTTGCACTCCATTAACTTCTAGCCTTTAGCGTCCACGTTAATTTCTGCTCTTTTAATAACAGGTATTCCTGGGTGTTCTCATCTTGGAGAAAGCTTTTTCTTCTGGTTATCTGTTTTCTGTCCTGGGATTTTGAAGACCTACACTTGCTGATGTTGCTTTGGATTCTGAAAGTAACTTGCCTCCTAACATTCAGTTTCTGCAGTTGAATTGTCAAATAATGTCTCAATGAAGTAGAAATGTATTTGAGAATTAGTGACGAATGCAAGCTTTGGGCCAGGGTCAGAGTATGGCACCAAAGCCAGCTCACTGTCCCTGCTATGAAGGGTCTCTTGTTACTGTTTCAAAATACATGTGGGCTGGAGCTGTAGCTCAGGGACATAGCACCCTGGCAAGAGTGGGGTTCTAAGTTCAATTCTTGATACCAAAACACCACCACCATCTCTGATATGAGAAGCTGAAAGTGTGAATAAAGTCCAAAATGTGTAATAGACATGGGGAATTAGGAGGACAGTGTTCAGATGAGAAGGGGAACGATGGGGGTAGGATGGGGGACAGGCGGGAGAATAGAAGGAAAGATGGAAACAAAGCTTATGTGCAAAAGAAGAAGGGGAGGTAGGAGAATGGGGAAGAAAAGGATAAAGATGTATTATGTCTAGGTCCAGATTCCCTATGAGGAGTGTGAGCATTGTGCTTACCTAAAGTATACCAATAAGATTAATGAAAAAGAACACTTCTCAGGGGCTCTGAGAGAAGAGTCCTGGTTGGAACCTCATGTCTGCCGTGTCCCCAGCCCTGCCACTGGGTACCTCAGGCTCACCTGCCACGTGGCATCTTTTTGTCACTCCCCTGTAAGTGAGGCAGTGGGCTAATTTTTACAAAAGTATGTAGGTGGGAGAAAATTCTCAGGGCAGCCTACGTGCTGGTAAACTAAGTTACCTGTGTTAATTGATGCTTAAGTAGGAAATTCTTCCTTTGTCCCACATGGTTGGAAATCTTCTGGAATCCTTAGCACTCCTTAATGATGAACAGTCTAATCTTTTAAAATAGACTTAAAATAACTGTGGTTCAATGAGAGAATGTGTGGAATAGTGGTTCTCCATGTGGCCCTTAGATGCATCAAGACCTCCTAGAAATACAGAGTGTTCACCACTCCGAGACCTATGGAAGCAGTAGCAGGTGGGCCTGGCCAGCTGTTGTTTAACGATGCTTTCAGGTGGTTCTGATGCGTGCGCAAGTGTGAGAGTGCTGGATGTAGGGCAGCTGTTCTCAATCCTGGGCGCCCATTGTAATTATTAGGGGAACTGAGAAATCTAGTAGCTGAACGTGGTGGTGGCGCATGCCTGTGATCCCAGCACTCTGGGAAGCTGAGACAAGAGGATCTCAAGTTTGAGTCCAGCCTGGGAAACTCCGCAACTTAGACCCAATCTCAAAATAAATAAATGCAGAAGGGGAAGGGCTGCAAGAATAACTTCCTGGGGAGACCCTGGGTTCAGGCCCTAGTACTGCTGAAAACTAAACCAAACCAAAACGCTAGGACCTGAGTCCACCCTCAGGAATTGTGATCCCTGGGATGGGCTGCAGCGTGGCTGCTGTCCGAGTACCTCCAGGTCACACTCAGGTGCAGCTAAAAACCGGAACCTGGCTGGAGGAGCAGGGCAGAACTTCAGAAGGTGCTCCGTGTTACCTCTGCAACTTGCTCCTCCCAAAAGTCGAGTGAGGAAGGACAGAGTTACGTTGTGCTCCACTTGAGTTTTATTGAATAGACAATTCCTTTTCACAGGCTTTCATGAAACAAGCCTGTAAAACCGCTGCTTTGAAGGCGGTGGTGTTTCCCACAGGAGCTGCGTTGTATTTGGGTGTTAACTTCCTCATCAGGGCCTTGGCATCACATAAATCATAGATGAGACCAATAAATGTCATAAAATCAACCATACGACAATTAGAATCCTCCATCGTCATTTCAAATAATAAAGCTATGCTCCAGGTCCAATAGACACACATGAATGCCATGTACACCTTAGGAAGACACCCCACAATGAGGAAAACTGAAAATACTGTATCTTAGTGTGGTTTCCTCAATGCATTATATAATAAATATTCATACTCTGTCTTCTGAGAATTTGGAGAGGGAAGATTCGGAGCACCTGAGTCTTTGTAAGAAGACCCAGGGAAGTCTTAGATAGAGTCCTGGTCTTGAAACAGACCTTGAGGGATACCCCAGAGATGGTTTTACGCTCAGTGTTTTGTTGGAGGGCATTTGTGTTGTTGTTGTTATTATTATTATTATTATGGAAAACTGGGGATTGAACTCAGGCCCTTGTGTTTGCCGGGCAAGCACTTATTCTACTGAGCTATCTCCCCAGCCCCGGCATTTGTATTTTTGGAAAACACTTTTAAGTGAAGGGACCGGTCCCCAATTTCCCTCTGTGGCTTTGGTTCCCTCCGAGTTCTGCCTGTCAGCTGAACGAAGACAAGAGCTGAAAGCGCCAGCATTCCTGTTAAATTGCAGGCTCCTTCTTAAAGGAGGAGCTTCGAGTGCTCTCTTTTGGGACGGCCAAGCTGTCCAGCCTTGTGAGCGTGTGGGCAGCCAGTAGAAAGAACACCGACCTGGGCCCAAAGCTCTGGTCCAACTGGTCTAAGACCTACCCATAAAATCAAGTAGTTGAAATATTGATTGGAGAGGCAAAAAGGAGGGGTTGTATCTGACCTTCTTGATCTGGAAGTGGAAAACAGTTACCTAGTGGAAAAGAGTTCGTGGGATGCGAGTGTTTTACTCTTCAAATCCTTCTAGGGGGGAAGAGAGTCATATCTGCAGTCTGGAATAGTAGGAAAACGCTGAGAAGCGATGGCACTGGAGTGTTGCTGGTGACTTACCTGGAACCTCATTTGCATTTGGACCCAGAATGCACTGTCAGTCAAGGATCTTGATGACAACTGCCATGTTGCTCAGTAACCAGAGTATTGTTTGGACCAAACTATTGTAGCAAACTCTCCTTGGCAGTTATGCCCTGCTAATATTGAGCCTGGTATGCATTAATAGCATTTTACCAACTCCTGCAAAGTAACCACAAGTGCCCAGTGACTCAGGTTAAGCCCTGACTCAGGTTATGCAGGTACTCTCTTCTGGTAATTCTAAGGCAATTATCAGATGAGTGTATCGCTAGAGGAGAAGTACTGCCTATTGTATTTGATCAGTCTCAGCCATGGTTTTCTACCTCAGGAGATCTCAGTGTCTTTAAGAACTCTTTTAATAGTACACTAAATTCTTAAGATACAATTTTTTAGAACTCTAATATGTTGGGTAATTTAAACTGTATTAAAGGAGAAAAGCGATTAGGAAACATAGTAATACCTTGTTAGCTTTTCATGGAATCAGTGAACCCATAGAATCCACAGGCCTTAGGTTACTTTCTTGCCTAAAACTCACTGGCTATGAGATAAAAAGGCTTTGCCAAATGTTATGCAGGACTTGGATGTAAAGTCAGTCCTCAACATCATTGGTATGCTCTTCCCTTTGCATTTCTTATAACTTACTGTTTTTAGGTAAAGCAACTGATTTTCATTTCCTTAAATAATTAACCAAGATGATTTAGTCTCTTTGTCACTTTTGAGACATGTTCTAAAATAGCAGTGACACATCATCTAATCCAGCATTTCCACTTCCGGATATATGTCACTACAATAATTGAAAGCAAAGACTGGAAAAATATTTGTACATCCTTGGTTATGGCAACATTATTTGCAGTAGCCAAAACGTGGGAGCAGCTCAAGTGTCCCTTGACAGCTGAGTGGGTAAGCAGAATGCAGGGTGTGCATACAGTGGGACATCGAGCCTAAACCAAGAAGGAAATTCTGACACAGGCCACGAAGATGTGCTAGCTGACGTCGTCACTCACAGAAGGCGAAGTCTGTGTGCTTCTATCCACATGAGGTATGGAGCAGTGAGCCATGCGGGCCCAAGGTAAGAGGTGGCACGGCTACACGGGCTCTGCCATGGCGTGAGGCTCCCTGGCACTGAGCTGTATACCCGGAGATGGGTGACATGTGACACTTTATTTTTACCACAATGAAAAAAAAAATTGAAAGAGAAGTAATTTCCAAAAAGAGCCAAGACTTTGAAAGGCTTTTTGAAAAATACTGATAGGTAGACTGTTCATTGATCCTTACATGAGACCGAAGCTTGTGGAAGCAGGGCTGGCCTGGGCCCTGTCGCATTCCGGCTCTGTCATTAACCATCTCAGTGATCCCCTGGCTAGTCATTAGTTTTCAGTAAAGTGCTGATGTAGCCTGGCGGGTCTGTAGCTTTCCTGCCTGCTGTAGAATTCTACCAGTCTGTGACAGGTCCTTAGAAATGTTTAGGAACAGCTGCTTGGGTAAGGACAGAGTTGTTGTACTTAGGGCCTAAGGGTTGCACAGGTTCCCAGAACCTGTGCTGGTCATTCTTTATCTGGGTGTGTTTGAAAACATGATAAACATCTCTAATCTCTTGTCCCTCCTGCCTCCCTGCTCCTGAGGCAGGGCCCGAAGTCCCTCGCTGTCAGCTTTCAGGCCTTCTGTGTTGGCCTGAATACCAGGCCCGGAGGCTGGACTGTTTCTCTTAGTGCTTTTTGCTGAGCCTTTGCAGCATGTGAAGAAATCAGTTTCTGTATCACTGCCTCAAGAAGAGGACTTTTGTTCTCAAATTCCTACTGTCACTCACCCTGGGAAAAGATTCTTAACCTGGGCTCATGTGTCAGTTGTATGCAAGTTTTGTTTCTTGGTGGCTTTGGAACATGTAGCTTGCAATCAAGGTGCTCCTTCCCCGTAGGATTCACAAGGGCTCCTGAGAGCAGAGCTTGGGCTTTAGTGAGCACGTGCAGGAGGGTGACAGGCTGATGCTCAGCGTGGGCCCTGAGGGCTGTGCGTGTCAGCATGTGCGTGTGTTGGGTGAGGAGGACACACTAAGACTGCCTTGAAGACTAGCGGCTGTTTACGGGGCTAGTGGCTCTCCTTGGCCCGTTGCTCGTCTCCCAGCGGCCCTCTGGTGGCAGCCTGAATTTTCAGAAGAGGAGCCGGAAAGTCAGAGTGCTTGGCAGCCTCTCCAGGCCACTAGGAAAGGTGTGTGAGCACGGCAACGCCTGACTGCGAAGCCCGCGATCTCACTGTCGTACCGTTTCGTAATACAGGGATCGCTTTGCAGTTGGGTCGCTTAGAACGGAAAGTTTCTCTCCGAATTCAGGTAAGTTCTCATAGGAGCAGGTGCTCAGTCTCTAATTTCCCCCTGCAGTACTGAGACCCGACAGGTCATGTGACTGTTGAAATATGTCTGCAGTGCCCATGACCAGAGCCTAGGGTGACTCCTCTGTACCCTTGTGTGAGATGCTAAGATACTCTCTGAGCTAGAGGAAGAGGAGCGGTGGCTGCTTTTGGGACGGTCTCGTGTGGCTGAGAGGCCATCAGGGAAGCCTCATGCCACTAGTTCTTTTAGGTCTATTTATGGTGTCTTTTAGGAATGCTGATGGTGTGACCAGATACTCTCTCGGTATTTTTTTTTTTTTTTTGCACCTGTGTATTTCTAAGTAACAGTGGCTCTTAATCTATTTTTAACGTCTAATTTATTATGTGATAGGTCTTGGAGTTTATCTTACCCTCTCCTTCCACTGATTAGTCATTCAATAAGGCTTAAGACAAGAAATAAAAATACAACTTGAAGGTTACTCACAGAGGGAGGTGTCCTTCGAACTTCCCCCTAGTATTTTTCCCAAGACTAATGTAGTATCTGGCGTATGACTAGTCGTACCTGGGTGAGTGGATAGATGCAAGGGCGTGCCAGTTGTGAAGAATCATTGTGCACACCCTTGAGTCGTTGCTTGTGTCTTTCGTAATACTTGTGCTGGCTATAGTTGCAGCCTCACTTTGTACCTTTAGCCATTGGGGAGAAAAGGCAAAACCTAACTCCAAAATTAGACTTTTTTATAGCCACTGTGGCTGGTTTTTTTTTTTTTTTTGGGGGGGAGGGTTATACTTTGATGGTATCTGAATCCATCAAGTAACCGATACACTTTTTAAACAGGATTTACTATAATTTGATAAGTCTGTGATCACACATTCAAGCACATGGCAGTAATGTCTTCAGAATGTCAGTGCGAGACATTCATCCGGGTTTGATGAGGCTCAGAAGTGAAGATGTGGTTCCTCCCATCTCCAGATTCTTGAATGAGCCGAACGTACCCCATTTAGAAATATCACACCTCCTCTCGCTTCTCCTTCCATATTTTCCCATCCCGGAAGAGTTTTCACTTTTTCTCCTTCAGAGCATGGCTCTGATGGGAGAAGAGGAATTAGGAACGTGGGGACGTGGCCCTGGAACTAATGTCTCTGTCGGAATATATTTTTTTCT
>PVKN010015482.1:0-18488 GCA_004027915.1 Capromys pilorides | reverse complement strand
CTACAGTTATCATTATTCCCCTGTGCTGAGATTACTCAAAGTCTATGGTTTTAAGAAATCCTAAGTATAAAATATAGCACTGGATTATCTTTTTATAAGGTATTATCTCAAAATTTATGACCGTTGTGCACCAAAGGGCACATTCAACAGAATAAAAAGTAACACATGGAACAGGAGAGCTGCAAACTACTTTTCAAGGGGTTAGGGGGTAAAACCCAGAATGCAGAAAGACCACTCAACAGAAATCCTGATTTGTAAAAACTGAACAAAGGACCTACACAAGCATTTTTCTAAAGAACAGACATAATGGTCAGTAAGTAGATAAAAAGATGCTTAATACTGTTAATATTAGAGAAATGTAAATTAAAACTACGAGTCTGCATCTCTCCCAGTAGATGGGAGAATAACAGATGTTGTGGGGGACGTGGAGAAACTGGAATCCTTGGATGGCTGGTGGGAACGTAAAATGGTACAGCTGATATGTCAAGTCCTCAGAACATGAAAAATAGAATTATAGCAATTCTGCATGGGGGTATATGTATATGCCAAAGTACTGAAAGACCTCAAAAAGGTATTAATACATTCACGTCCACAGCAGTATTACAACAGCTGAAGGACACAGAGGTGTCACAGATTAACTGATGGAGTGTGGTAAGCGCATACAGCAGACTACTCTATCCACTCTGAAAAACAACATATTTTTTGACATGCTACAACACGAATGCACACGAAGAATACTATAATCCAAAAATGTCAGTCATAAACGGACAGAGCCTAGGACTCCATTCACAGAAGGTAAGTTTACAGATAGAAACGGTAGTTTCCAGGGTTGTCAGAGGTGGACGGCAGGGAATGAGGGATTATTTTTAATAAATTCTAAATTTCAGTTCTGCAAAAATTAAAAGCTTTGTGTGGGTGGACAGAAGTAATGATAGCACAATGTAAATGTACCTAAAGCCACTGAATTGCACACTTCAAAGTAGTTAGGATTATAAACTACGTTGGACCATCATTACAAAAATTTAAAGTAATACTTCACCAAATTGCATAAATAATTCTAATATAGCCTTAATACTCATGCAATAGTCCCGTAATCCTAATTAAGACTTCAGACAACTTGAAATACCTGTGCTGAGGCTGCCTACCAATCCGAGATAAGGCTGCAATTCAATGGGCAGCACCAACGCCTGGTGCCATTGTAACTGGGTTAAAGGAGGTGGGCAATGAAAACACTGCGGCGTCCGAGGGGCAAACACCTTCCCGCAGGAAGCAGGGTGGCTGTGGGTTCTGGAAACCACACTTAGCGCAGGTTCTGCGAGCATCGGTCTGGGCTGTAACCTTTGACTTCCTAGCTCAAAGCGAAAGGACGGAGCTGCCTGCGTGTGCGCCGCGCTTTGAGGTGTTTCAGGGCGCTTTCGAGGGTTCTGTCACTTGCTCTTTCCTGGCACGACCCAGGGGCAGACAGGATGGAAGAGGGCAAAGGGCACCCCCGCAGCCGCCCGCGTACTACGGGGCAGCGGCGGGGTGGGGACAGAGGGCTGCAAACTCGTGCTGAGGCCGAGCCCGGCGCCCCGCTTCAGTCTATCGCGACGCCGTCCATGATAGACCTGGCCTTCTGTAGGGTCCGGGTCTTGAGGACGGGACTAGAGCCCCAGCGCTGAGGGCTGCTGTGCAGGACACGTAGGAAGCGACGGAAGCTGACTGGCGGCGGCGTCGGCGGGAAGCTGCGGGCGCCGGCGAGGGGCGGAACCTCCGCGACGCCCTTCCGCCCCGCACAACGCGCGGGCCCGAGGCGGGGGCGGCCCGGGCAGAGGGCGCCGCCTGGGAAGCAGGGACGCCAGCCCCGCGCTCCGTACCCTTGATAATGAGGTGCGCTGAGCTCGCAGTCCCCAGCGAGTCCCTCTTCTTGCCGCCGCCGCCGCCGCCCGGAGCGGCCTCACAACCCACCGGGGGCTCCGTCCCAGCGCCACTCATGCCGACCGGCTCCGCCCACCCGCGGCCTCGCCGCGCCTGCGCAGACCTGGGCCCGCCCAGCTTCAGGCGCGCGCTGGCATTGCGTCATCTCAGGGCGACGGAGTGGAGTCAGCTCCGAAGGCCGTTCCGGAAGGACGGCTGGGGGTGAGAACCGACAGTAGCTGGTGCAGTACGCTGGATGAGGACCTGGGCTTCCCCTTAAAAATCAGAGATCAAAGATGCTAGCCCTAGTCAGCCTTCCTGGCCTAACTGCCACCACTGTTTTGCTCCTTGACCATTGTGTAAGGCAGGTAAGGAGAGAATAGGACGGATACTTTTCTTCACCTGGTTTAGCGAGGAACCATGTTTTCTACACAATTTCAACCATTTGTAGTATGTGTAAAGTAAAATACATGTAATTATGAAAGGGACTGGCGTGCTGGCTACTTAGAATTTATAGTTAGGAAGAGCCAACCGCAGGGCTGCCATATATCTCGGTGCTGCCTTTGGTAAGCTCCACAGCCTTCCCCGTGTCTTCTCAGCAAGTCTTCATGCTTTTCACAGAACAATGCGCACCAGCCCACCGGCTCCCTACCCTTCTTTGTTCATCGTGTGGTTCTAAGAATCATCTTGCATTTCTCCCTTTTCCCTGAGCAGTCCCTACGTTCACGTGCCTCGCCGCCTGGAGCTGAAGAAGGAAATAAGTCATCATTTACCACACAGGAGCTGGAACTGATAGAATGCGGGGAAGGGCCTCACGCACGTGGGCACCTGGGGAGGAGGAGTCGGGGAAAGGCTTCTCAGGGCAGGAGAGCCCTGAAGGGAGGAGATGTCCTTAGTCGGGGTGAGTGAAGAAGAATGTGGGGTTTCCTAGCAGAGGAAGTCGTCCCAACGCAAAGCAGCATAAACCAGTTTACTGAATAAAATCTATAGAGATACGTAATTAGCATTTCAAGAGATAAAGAGCAATAAAAAAGCTCAGGGACAGCAGTGCTTTGGGAATCCCAGAAAGCTGAGATTCAAGGAGAAATAACATCTTACCTTGAGGCTTTCCATTAGCCGTCTCCTCCCTTGCTTGAAACTTTTGTAATTAGTATTTGTGTGAACCTAACATTGGGCAAATGGAGGTCAGAGATTGTAACATTTCTTTACTAAGGTGATTATGCACCTGAGCACATTCCTTGACCCCCCCAAATAAAAGTGAGATACTTAGGGTCGGGGCTCACTTTGAGAGAGACAGATCTCGGTGAGACCTCTGAGCTAAATTCATCGGGTCTTCTAGTCGTTCCTTTCGGTACCGACACAAAACATTACAACAAAAATCTAAACGTAATTGTAAACAGTTGGGTCTGGTTTCTAACCTTGTCATTTCCTTGAGCTTATAATCAAGCTCTAGAAAGTGTAACTCTTTTAAAGCCACTTATTCTTCCTACTTCTAAGCGCTTTGCTTATTCAGTGCTTCTTTTTTTGCTCTGCAAATCTGAGTTTTCTCTGAGACTCACCTCAGTGTCTGAACTACTAAGCAACCTGAAGAGAGTCACAATAGTACAGTGAAGTTAAATACTTCTTCTGCATTAATGGAGCTGTTTTTAAAACAGCGTCTACCACAGCCTGGTGACCCATGTTTGTAATCCAAGCACTCTGGGAGGCTGAGCTAGGAGGATCACAAATTCAAGTCCAGCCCTTTGGAAAGGCCTGGGTTCAATCTTGAGTGCAAAAAGAAAAACAAAAATGGTCCTAGGTTCCACCAGCAAACTTTGCCAGTTGATTGTATATTAAGTGTTAGAAATAAATTCTGGCTCCAGTGGTTCAAACTTCGGAATCACACAGAACTTGGTTCAAATTCTGGCTCCACTGCTGTTATGATTTGTGTCTAGTTGTCTCCCCAAAGCCTCATACAGTCATAGAGTGGCTTCTCGAGTTTATGATTGGTTATTGTGGGTGTGGGTGCTGCACCCCCACAGCACAGGTAATCTGCATTACAATGTAAGGAGGGAAAGAGGCTAGTTAGCAGCCCCAGCTGCTGCCCCTCTCTTTGATCTTTTCCACTGCCATGAATGGCTGCTCTGTGCCATGTGCCACTCCAGCTGAGAGCTGAGTATGGACTGAAAGCTCCTCTAACTGTGAGCTAAATAAACCTTTCCTTCCTTAATTTAGGCTGTTGGTTATTTTTTCCCAGCAACACGTGAAAAGTAACTTGAGAAATCACTAACTGTAGTTACTTTTCTGTAGAATTACAAAACAAAATTTTTCTTGCTGGATTGTTACGATAATTAGAGAATACACTTCTAAAGCAATTTGTTTAGTGTCTGGCCCATGGTAAATGCCTCTAAAATATTTTTATTATGATAAGCCCCTCTGCCCACTTTTAAAGCACTATCCATTCTCCAGTTTTATTCACCATTCTTATATCTTCTGTTTAACAGTTAAAAATGTAAAACATGCCATCACATATCACATACCGTGTATTTATCAATCCTCACATTCTTCTGAGGAGCCAAAGGGGATAGGTTCCAGAACCTTCTTGGAAACCAAAATCATGATGATCAAAATCCAATGTCTTATTTGGATAGAGCCTATGCACATCTTCCCGAGGACTTTAAACCATCTCTGGATCACTTATACTACCCAACACAACGTAAATGCGATGGAAATACTTGTTATACTTTATTATGTAAGGAACATTGACAAGGAAAGAGCTCTGGACAAGTTCAGACACAACCACCATAGCTCTATCTGTATGGTGCTTGTCAGCAACAATATGTTTAGAAAATTTTTGATCTGTGGTTAATTGAATCTGAGGATACAAAACCTGTGGCTAAGAAAGGCCACTTGAATTAAAATTCCCACTTCCAGAGGAGGACATGGAAGGTGAGGGAGAGTGGTATAGTCTCCAAAGTGAACTGCTATGTGTCCTGTTCTCCCTGTACACACTTGGACCACACTGTTCCTCCCCTTGAGAGATGAGGTTTGTGGTCCCTGCCCTTAAATCTGGGAAGCCCTTGTGGCTTGCTTTGATCTATAGAAGATGGTGGGAAAATATGTACTGTACCAGTTCTGGGCCCTAAGAGACCCAGCAGCTTTCTACTTTTGCCCTTTTGCCTGGAGTTGAGACTGGCTGAACAAGGCATCATGGAAGGCCTTGAGTTGTCCCATGTGCAGAGAGGCCACCAGGTTTCAGCCAGGCCTGGCCAAATAGCTCAGCAGATTAAAGCACCTGTAAGCAGGCACAGGGGCTGCGGGTTTGATCCCTGGGCCTGCTGTGTGATCCCCACTCCCAGAGCATGCTGAGAGACAATTGAGACTGGGCATGGTGGTGCATGCCTGTAATCCTAGTTCTCAGGAGGCTGTAAACAAGTGGATTACTACAAGTCTGATCTAGTAGTGAGATCCTGAACACCCTGTAAGGCCCTTCCCTAAAATACAAAACAAATACACATACACTCACACACGTACACACACAACACAGGCTTCAGCCATCAGAGGAGACTTTCTTGAGGCTGTCAACTTACCAACAGCCAGCTCAGTGGAGTGACTGTGGCAGTTTGGAGAAATAAAAATCATTGGTGTTTTTAATCTACTGTCTGTGTATGTGTGTATTTAAATCATACCTGCCTTTCATAGAAATGATTGCAAATGGTTCATAATTTCTGTATAGCCCAACAAGAGCCCACATTATGATTCAAGGTTTATACTCTACTGCAACAAAAGCCAGTCAGCTGGTGGAAGGGGAAAGATTGTCCTTTCAGGCAGTGACTGTACCAAAAATACTCCCTTCTTTTTAGATGGTCCTTTCCTGCAGTGCTTTCCTAGACTATACTAAGTCTATCAATTTAGTAGGCTTTCATGATGTAAAGAATTTGGCTTCTAAATTCAGAGGGCCCATGAAAAATAACCTCTAAGTCTTTGGAATCTCTCAAGTAATCAGAATGTCTTTGTTACAGTGGGCTCCAGAGCACATCTGAGTTTATGCTGATGACTCACTTTTTTAAAAATATATTTGGTGGAAGGGCTCACTAGGCAGCTCAGACTAGTAATCCTCCTGTTTTTAGCCTTCCAAGCTCTGGAATTGTTATAGATTATTCAGCAACCACAGGGGCCAAACAGAAATTTGAAAGAACTGTTTATAACTGAGCTTAGGACCGCCAGTCAGTTCTCATGCAGGAGAAGACTGAATGGCCCCTAGCCTGGGGAGCGAGGGGCTTTTCAAACAAAAAAACACATCCTGTTTGGTGAATAAGTTTGTCCTCTGATGCAGAACACCTTCAGGATCAGTGTGACCATTACTCAAAATGTTTTTCTGGGATCATTGTTCAGTTCCCGTTTATCATGCATTTGCATACGTGAAGTTTTGCACAAGAGGTCACAAGGAGTTAAACACATCTAGCTGCTCTTACAAGATATCTCTTAAGCTGACTATGCTTACAGGAATTAGATTAGGGAGAGAAGAAAGATAGTTACTCATTACTAAACAGCCTTGAGCAGAGAGAGAACACATTCCTCAGAGTAGATAACAGGAAGCATAAGGTAACCTAATAGTTTTCCATAGTCATAGCACAAAATTCAGTTGACCGATTACAGAATTACAGGCATGCACCACCATGCCTGATTTCAGTGGCCAGCTCAGCACTCCTGGAGGTGGGGACGGCGCAGCATGTGATACCAGAAATACAATATTGGTCTCTGCACTTGCCTAAGCATGCGCTAAGTCTGCTGAGCTATCTCAAGAGCCCTTCAGTTACTTTCTTGTTGCTGGGACAAAACACTGAAGGTCGACAAGTTAAGGGAAGAGGGGTTTATTTCAGCTCACAATTTGTAGAGGTTTCAGTCCATAGTAGGCTGGCTCCAAGGCATGGAGAATGGCATGGAAAAAGAGAATAAATTTATGGCATGGGAGGCGGGAAGCAGCAAGGGAAAGAAGGATGCACAAACACACACACACACACACACATGCACACACAGAGTGACCTATCTTTCCCCCAGGCTTCACCTCCCAACATTGTGTCCAGCTATAAATGCCCTGGTGAACTAATGCAGTGGTGTCACACACCTATGACCCAGCCACCTTCCTGAAAGTCCCAGCTGTGGGGGCCAGCTGACAAGGTGATTCATGTGGCCTTCTGGGTATCAGGATGTGGGCTGGCCAGGTGGAAAAGATGATTATGTGATTGGAAGGTCGGGGTTTGAGCCACATGATCAGCATGACCTCTGGCAGGAGGAGGACATCAGACTGGGCACAGAATATGGCAACTTGGAAATGCTGTGATCACCCAAGCCTAACAATGGAATCCTAATGAAGACCTCTGGGCCCTGGACGGCAGGTGAGCTTCCTGGCTAGGGGAGCCATGGGTATGAATATTTCACATTTGAGGGCCTCCCAGACCTCCCCTGTTCAGCTTATCCTGAGAAGGCCCCTTTATAATAAAACTAGATTTGTAAGTATAGTACTTTTCTGAATTCTTGGAGATATGTTAGTGAATCATTAAGCCAAGGTCATACAGTTTGGACAGTGGGTCCGCGGTGTGTGTGGGCTGGACCCTGAGCTTCTGGCTCAGGTCTACACTGATGTGGCCTTTACTCTCTGAAGTCCGTGCTGGCACAAGTGCTGCTTTGCAATTTAATGCATGTTTACAAGGCATGTGCTGAGTGCCCAACAAATAGGAATTAATTTAATCTTCATGATGATGCTTTGAAGGAGATAATAGTTGGTCCTGATTTCACAGGTGAGGAGGTGTAGATTAGGTGACCACCTGGCTCCACGGTGGGAGAAACCATTGTTCTTTCTATATCAGTGTATGTTTGTGTTTCATAATAATTGCTTTTGTCTTAGGGAACTGGTACTTTTGCTTCCTGCGTCTCACTCATTTTTACTCCTCTTTTGCTTCCCCCTCTCTTCTCCTCTCCTCCTTTCCCAGGATCCGCTCTGATTTCCATAGAATCACCTTCCATTCCTACCATCTCTCGTCTCTCTTAGCTCCCTTTGGCTCTGTTGATTACTTATATTTTGGTTTTCTCAGATTAGAGAAACCATGTGATATTTAACCTTTTGTTTCTGATTTATTGCACTTAGCGCTATGGTCTCCATATGCAGACATTTTCCTACAAATGAATGCAATGTATCCACCTTTATTTCTAAGGAGTGCCCCATTGGGTATATATGCCACATTTTCTTAGCCACGTACCTTT
The DNA here is from genome assembly GCA_004027915.1 of Capromys pilorides. Lineage (NCBI taxonomy): Eukaryota > Metazoa > Chordata > Mammalia > Rodentia > Capromyidae > Capromys > Capromys pilorides. Next base: position 10,349 of record PVKN010015482.1, on the reverse strand, counting down.
TTAAAGAAATATATTTGTTACAAGGTCTCACTATGCAGCTCAGACTCGTAGTGATCCTCCTGTTTTCAGCCTCCCCAGTGCTGGGATTACAGATGTGTGCCACCATGGCTGGTCTCAGTGGCCAGGAGTGGGGGCGGGGCCAGTGTAGCATGTAGTAGCCATTCATTCTTTAATGGACACCTGTTTTTGTATTGGTCTCTGTGTGTTCAGCACCTACCTGTGGATGACAAGGCAGACTGGGAGAGAAAGAAGAGAGAACTCATACTAACTTTAACAGACTTGTAGGATTTTTCACTAGCAAACATCTAATAGGTGTGTATTGGGCACCAACCATGTGCCAAGCACAGTGACAGGGAATAGTAGTGAATGAGACTTACGGAAGCCTCTTCCTTCCTTCCTGAAGTACGCAGCCAACCAAGGGAGGCGACACTAAGTGAGTGCACAGCTGCCTTTCTGTAATTGTGCTGCTTGTGTATGGCTTTAAGGCACAGGATGAGCCTTTCCAGGGGGTGTTGCTAGCCATTTAGTTATATTGTGCTGTAGGCTGCTGCATGGTGTTGTTCTCTGGGATGGCCAGAGCCAGAGACTTTGCCTGAAGTCTTTAAACTGCAGCCCAGACAGCAAGGAAAGAATCCACCAAGAGCAGCGTTGCCATTTTTGCTCTTCTGCTGTCCATTATCTGGGGTTGGGGCTGCTACAAGTGTGCTTAGCTTAGACTTGCAGAATCTGAGAGCCTTGAAGACCAAAGGGACTGTCTACCATCTCCCCACAGAGTCTGTGTTATCTCTCAGGACTGAGGACACTTTTGCTGTATTTTTTAAAATAACACTTGCACTGAGGTAACTAGCATTCCATGCACTTGCAAGAAGTCATGATGCAAGTGTACCTGCACACGTTGGCTGGGTTTCCCCCATGTTAACACTTGCAATGCTACTCTCACAGCCAGGTGTTTGGCAGTAATTCAAGCCACCAACCATATTCAGATTTCACCAGTTGTACCTGTACTCCATGTGTATGCGCTTTATACAATTTTACCATACATGTGGGTTTATGCGTCTATCATTGCAGTCAATAAACATCAGACACTTCTGGTGCCATAAAAATCTCACATAAAGTAATGTCACGTGTGTATGCAGTGGCTACGTGGGATAGGATTTGGGCCTTTTGCTGGGTAGATAAGCGCTCTTTGAGTGAGCTATACCCTGGTCCTCTTTAATGTTTTCTATTTTGAGATCAAGTCTTACTTAGTCACTCAGGCTGGTGTCAAATTTGCCATCCTCCTGCCTCAGCCTCCCTAGTAACTGTAACATGATTATAGGCATGTGCTAACATACCCAGCCAAATCCTTAGTGTCTTTTATGACACCCACTTTCTCTGTCCCACCATAGCCCCTGCCAACCTAAACTTCTCTATTTTTAAAGTTTTATCATTTCAAGAATATTATATAGGGGCTGGGGAGATAGCTCAGTGGCACAAGTGCCTGCCTGGCAAGTGCAAGGTTGTGAGTTGCTTAGCATACTCAAGGCTCTGGTTTCCATCCTCAGGACCAAACAAAGTGCTTTAAAAAAAATGATGAGTTTTTAGGTTTAAAAGATGATTATAAGCCAGCTGTGGTGGTGTACACCTATAATCCCAGCACTGCCATGGAAATTTCCCCCTCAAACTCTTTCCCTTCCTTTGAACCCACTTCTCCCATCACTCACGCAACTTTCTGAAGTGGCTCTGGAAATCCTCTTTCATGACTGTCTTTAGTTGTGCTACTGTGACCTCCCAGCTATACTGAATTGATTCAAAATGTTTAGCTTTCATGGTTGCTGCCCTTTGGAAATAGCCAGAAGTTGCATGGTGCTAGATCTCATGAATAAGGTGGATGAAGACACAGTGTCACAGCTTTATTTGATAAAAATTGCTGTGCACTGCTTCAGAAAGTGACAAGACTGATGGGATAAGTGCGCTCAAAGTGAGGGGAAGTGTCCTAAAGGGAACTAATGGCAATGCATTTTTTAGTGTAATAAAATTTTATATTTAAACTTTCACTGTAGTTTTTAATCACACATCATACATAAATTCTTAATTACATGCATGCTGAGAACAAAATTAAAATTTATTCCTTAGTATAAGCTCATCAAAGACAAACAATGGACAAAGAATGAGTGGTGGGACTTCATATTGCTTTTTATCAAACCAACTGTTAGGTTTTTTGATGGCAGTGCATTAGAGAAACAGAAATAAAAGGATAAAGGGGGGAGCTTTATTATTTTTGAGGATGCAGACAGTATCCAAGGGAGATAGGAGGTTCTCTGGTGTGAGACAATGGGAGGCTGAGTTTTTTTATGGGCTGATTGGGGTCCCCCTTGTGACGGGATGAGTGAAAGGAAATTACCTCTAGGACTGGACTGGGGAAGAATGGGAAGGTAGTCTCTGGGAAGCTAAGCTATTTTTTAAAGGATTTTAGCCATGTTAGATGATTACCATAATAATTCAGCCATGCAGGCTAGGGCTAGAACCTATCATCAACTGTATGAGACTTCTTGGGGAACCACAGCATTTCTGTTGCCATTACTTTTTATCCTCTTTTGACTAGCTGAGGGTTAAAAAGGCTAAAATGCAACAACTGGTAAAAGCAAGGAGTGGCTAGTTTTAGAGTCTCTGGATAAGACGCCACACATTACTCAACTTCCTGAAGCTTAGGGACGGCGTGCAGCACACTCGGCTCGAGGGTCAGTTCGATGTGCTGTGCCCTGGCATCAGGCTCTTCTGGGGGACAGCAACTTTGGCACTGCATCTTCCAGCACAGAATCCTGCTAGTCCTCCTTAGCTGCTTCTGGTAAGGGACAGCCTTGGAGAACACTGCTCTTGGAGCTGCCACAGAGCGACTACACGGGTGACACACCCACCCCATGGGGCTGCAGAGGGAGGCCTGCACCGTCCCCTGCTCCTGCAAAAAACATTTGACTTTGCTATGGAAAGAGATGGAAGAGTGAGTGCTCAGACGCACGTGGCTGCTCTCAGTCTGTGCTCTGAGCACTGGCAGATGCGTCAGTGGCGTCAGCCCACGGGCAGCATCACTGTGGCCTGGGAACTTGGCAGAAAAACCACCTCCTGCATCCCAAATTCAAATTGGAGCTGAGAAATTTGCTTGAAGACGCCTCAGGAGACTCCCACACATGCTAATATCTGAGAACAGCTCCTTAAGTGCCATCTCTCACCTGTCCCCTGCACGCCCAGTGATGTTGTCGCTTATTGCAGCCACTTCCTCTTCCCATTGCAGTTTTGTTTTCCAGTGTTTCGACTAGTTAAGCTCAAATATAGTCTGAAAATATTAAATGGAAAATTCCAGAAAAAGATTTATACGTTTTAAATAACTTTCATCATAGTATACTGTTATAATAGTTTTATTTTGTTATGATTAATCTCTTACTGTGCCTAATTTATAAACTAACCTTGATCATGAGTGTGTAAGTACAAGAAAAAGCATAGCCTGTATGGCGTGCAGTAGTGCTACACTTTATATGTGGAATGTCCCTGAAAGGGCCACATCTACAGGCTTGGTCCTTGGCTTGGAGTTACCGGAAGGCAGTGCAACCTTCAAGAAGTGGGGTCTGGTGGGAAGAGCTTAGGTCACTGGCGGTGCAACTCTGCAGGGTCCTGTGGAGTGGGGTTTGTCGCTTCCTGTTATCATTTTCTGTCTCCTTCCTGTGTGTCATGGGATGAGCAGCTTGATTGGGCCTGTGCTCTCTGCCATGCGCCACCTCACCACAGACCCTGCAGCCATGGGACCCTGAGCCCATGGGCTGAAGCCTCCAAATCTGTGAGCCAGAGTAACCCTTCCTCTTTTTAAGTTGATTATCTCACCCTTTGTTACAGTAGCAAGGCCATCAGGTACTATCTGGGATTTCAGGCATCCATGGGGCTTGCAATATATCCACAATGATAAGGGAAAGGTGGCTAATGTTTAGGAGGTTTTTTCCTTTTTCTTTTTTTTTTCTTTTAAACATATTTAGTACAGGGTCTACAGGATCTCACTACACAAATCAGACATGTAGGGATCCTCTTGCTTTCAACCTCCCAAGCACTGTGATTACAGCCGCATGCCACCATACCCAGTCTCAATCCACCCCTTGGGGCCGGGCCAGCACAGCATGCCAGGGATTGAACCCTGGTCCCTTTATCTGCCTAAGCAGGTGCTTTAGTCCACTGAGCTATCTGGCTGGCCTAGGAGTTCTGTTAGTGTCACAGCTCAAGTCAATTGCTAAAACAATCAGGTACTGGAAACCAGTGGGGCCAGTGTGAGAGTTAAAGAACCTCTTCAAGATGAGGTGTTGTAGGTCAGGAAAAAGTGGGGCAGCCAGGGAAGGATAATTTACCTTTCATGAACAGACCAATTCATGGATTGCTCCACAAGAACTTTGGAATTTATAATCAGGTGATTGAAAGTTTCTCATCTTGATCAAAGTAAGCCTGTGGCTGAACTGTTTAGAGCTATGCCCTGTCAAATTAGCTGTATGGCAACTGTACCTCAAGCTTAACTCAGACAGACAGGCCTGCCAGGCACACATTTCTCAAGGAAATAATACGAGGGAGGACAAGAATCATCCACAGCAAGACTGTGAGGACAGATGACACTCAGCAGGAATGGCAGGCCAAATCTGCAAGACCCACAATGCAATTGGCAAGCCCTGGGGATCTGGCTTCATTAAAGTGGAAGAGACAGCATGGAGGAGCCATCAAATTAACCCATCAGGCTGGAAAAGAAACAAAGCTTTCAACTCCACCCTTGACAAGAAACAAAAAAGGTTAAAAAAATTAAAATATTCCCAAAGGGATCATGATAATAGAAGCAGAGATCCTGGAGACAGAGCAAAAATGGCCAATGTCTCAAATTCTTCCGAATTCCCCTCTACTTCCTTTGGCCTCTCTCGCGTAAGTGAAAGATGGATGTTTGCTAGATTAGGTGCAGTTGGAATTAGTTTCATTCACTACTGGTATTGGGAATAAAGGCAGAGCCTGCAGGAATGTGGGTCCTGCAACAAGTAATCATTATTACAAAATCAAATTCCCCATCTCATCTCTGATATGCCTGTATGTAACCCTAGAGCTGGGCTTCGCAGTGTTATAAATCCAGCATACAAGACATGGAACAGTGGGATATGGAGCCCCTTGTGTATCTAAAAGCTCTGCCCAGCAAGAGAGATATATGATGGCAACTTTCTCCCCATTGCTTTTGCAATAAAATTCACCCAGAGCTCCAGGAAGAGTTAGGAATGTAATTCCACATCAATAAATCAAGACTAAAATTAAGATGGCCAGATATGTAGCAGCCTGCTCAGGTGTATGGAGAATTTGAAATTTAGTGCCCTGGTAATGGGTAGTAGCAGATTATCTAATTATGGAGAGAAAGAAGAAATATTACTCTCTGGGGTAAAAAGCTAAATGCTCTAATCCATTCAACCACCATATCTCTGTCAAAGCTAGATTAATATTAAAGTTCATGTAGCATCTGATTTTTTTTTTTTAGAGGAAGGAAGTCAGATGTTAGGGTAAATATAAGTGAAAAAGCTGTAGTTGTTGCTAATTTGACTATTTGTCAAATAGTTGTGTGTTTTATCTTTTGGTGTGATGTACATACAGCTGATTATAACAGAGTTCTTTTCTAACAATAAATGTGCTTAAATCTTTATCAATGTATCTTGAAGCTATTCGGAACACACTTTTAGCAGGGGAGTTATGAATTAGACATTCTTTTAAGAGGAGTGGAGGCTATGATGCCCTGGGCCACAGTGCTTCTTCCCATTCACCCTCTTACTTTCCTGGCTTTGTCTTAGTGCGAAACCTATTTGCCTGATAATGACTGTGGCTGACCATTATCTTGGACCAGAGGTTTTGGCAAGGAGCAAAAATCACAAGCCCACATACAGGATGGGATGTCTCTCCTCATCCAAGTTTTTGCTTCCCATGATTTAGTTTCCTATGGTTAACGGTGGTCGAAATATATTAAGTGGGAAATTCCAGAAATACACTATCTGTAAGTTACACTGTGCACCACTCTCAATAACAATAATGAAATATTGCTGCTTGTGAATCATCCCCTTTACCAGTATATCCATATATCTGGTAAATATCTACCACCGAATAGTGATTTCATTATCATGTTACCTGTGAGGCATCAGTACATTGCTAGTAGTTGCTCTATCATTAGTCAACATTGCTAATCTTACTGCATCTGATTTATAATGCAGCTTTATCATATGCAGGTATGATAGAAAATATATAGGGGTTGGTTACATCTATGGTTTTGGGCATCAGCTGGGGGTCTTAATGTGTGTCCCCTTGTGGAGAAGAGGGACTGCCATGCCTGTTAAAAACCTCCCTCATTTTCACTGTTGTCGTGGCCTGGGATGGAAGATTTATCTGGAAAGCTGATCCTGGACAGATGTTCATTCCTGTAACGAGGTCATCTTTTCCTCCAGTGTGACACAGCCACTGAGAGGTTCATAGTCACAGAGCCTCATTAAATGCTTCATGAGATCTGGGATGCTTTGGGTGTATCTGCTTTTGGACAGTCTTCTGATATGGCTCTCAGTTCTATTATTTCTATTTGTTTTGAAATTAGTGTGTATTGTAATTAATAGATAAAGTTTTGACTCCTTGACTAAAGAATGAATCTCCCTTATTTGGGATTTTCATGGCTCCTGATATTTGCAGATGGAATGAGGCCTAGACTTATTTAAATTAGGGTGATCAAACCAACTTGGTCACAATATGGGTCACAAGTTATCTTTTAACCCCAAATCCTCATTCTCATTCATTGAAGCAATGGTCAAACTGAGACACTGATTACCATGTGGATTTCTGCCCTCTCTGGATCCTAAACTAATGTGTGATAAATTCAATGTTGTAAAACACCCCGCACAGTAGACACAGTACAGTCAACTATGCCCAGCTTTTTGGGAGGGAGGATCAGTGTTGCAGGCTTCTGGGAATTAACTGCAGAAACAAAAAGGCTAGCACGCACACAGGTGGCTACACTGTAGTCAGTCTCTTATCATTTAGGAACTCAAGAAAATAGTGTGGTTTCTTTTTTTCAAACTTGTAAGATGTGAGGATCAGAATTTTAAAATATTATGTTTTAACCCAATCACAGGAGCTCTCCCATCGTCTGCCTTGCCTGAGATGGGCTAACATGCTCAGTAGGGGGGTGCATCTCAGGGGTGGCAGGTGGCAAAACTTAACACTGGGCTTCAGTAAAACTGCAGGCGACGCTTTCTTGCGTAGCAGTTTGTTCCTTTACTGATCACTGTGTGCTAGCACCACGCTTGGTAATTTTAATACATTCTCATTGCAAATAAAACAGCAATAGACCAGTAATGTTTTCCCTGATCTGATGAGTGATTTCATGGGTGATGACTTATCCAAGGCTTTATTATTGAGTGGTGAGGGTGGTGTTTCACTCTGCCATTTCTAAACTGATTCCCCGGACTGTAATTCTCCTACTACACAGCTTAACAATTTAAGTATTCGAGACAAGGCTTTTAATACCTTCATAAAACACACATTTATTTTAACCAATGCCCAGAGCAGCTTTTTCTCTGAGATTGGTCAAAGTGGATTTCACAAACTGAAAAGTAGAATTTCACTAGCACACCTGTAAAATGATTTACAGGTTAAAATAATTAAATGAGTAAATTCCTTTGAAACAGTGTCTGATAAGAGTAAATGTATAATAAATGTTGGCTATAATCACTATGGTTAAAAGGGACTTATCAGACTACTGTTAATTCTGGATATTTCAGGATCCTGAAATTAGCTTGTGAATTATGAAAATTACATTACGGTCATTGAGAAGTTATTTTATTCTATCCCAATTCTTTATAAATCCATGATCCATATGTCAACAAGTTTTTTATTTTCCTACCATTTTGCATTGAGAGATCTTTTTTCTCAGACAGGGTCTCATGTAGTTTAGGCTGTCTTGAGCTATGTAGCCCAGGTTGGCCTCAAACGTGCAGCAATCTTCCTGCCTCAGCCTCCCTAGTGCTGGGATTACAGATACAGCCCACCATGCCTGGTAGCAGAAGATATTTTCTGATCTAAGCACCAATTACTGTTTCCTGAGACTGCTTAACTAGTATCCCTTCTTGTCTTCTCTAATGACATTTCTGGCCTCCTAGTGGGAGTAGTCCAAGAGCACATTTTGGAAAAGGTCTTTCAGGTGCTGTTAGCAGAAGGCCTTGTGGCCCTTTTCTAATCTTCCTCCGGATGTTAATCTGAATTGGTATCAACTCTGGCACCGATATTAATATGTACATTTAACTTAAGACTGGAAACCACTTGTTCAGTATGGAGCTGGGACAGGACTTACCAAATATGGTCTCATCTCCATTTAAAAAAATTTTAAATACAAACTAAATATGACCCACTTTGGCATTATATTTGGTCTTCTTACTATGTACAACTAAACCTAGTCTAATTTATACTTATATTTCTCTTGGCCAGTTCAAAATGGGGCTAGAGCAGTGCACATTGAGCACCTACTGTGGAGTGCCAGACGCTGACGCTGTTCTGAGGGCTGGATATACAAGGGAAGAGACTGTCTGCCTTCAGGAAATTAAGTCTGGCAGGAGAGAGCATGAAAAACTGAACAGTGAGTTCCATGCCAGCATCAGGGGCCTGAGGAGATAGGTTTGTCGGAATGCACTTAACCTCCAAGGGTGGGACAAAAGGTAACAGGAAAGAATTTACCAAATAAGAGAGGGCACTTCAGGAGAAGTGTGGGATACAAAGAATTCATGAGGACAGGAACTGTTTCCCTAGGACACTGAGAACATCACCAAATCCAGTAACGGTGAACCTCTGAGAGCTTCCAATAGGACAAGGAGCCCACCTGCGATCAGTTCTGCAGCACTGGTCTTAACCGTTGGCTACAGAAGCCCTGTTCTCATCTTGCAGCCATCCCTGCATCCTTTAAGATCTAAGCAGAGGGGCAGTCTTGGCACACAACGCTGGATAGTAACCGCTGGTCTATGCTCTGTACTTTGGCCCCAGTTTCTGAACATGAAAATACAAGTCCACAGTTTCTAATTTAAGGGTCATTTTACAAAATTAAAAATGTTCCACAGGCAATGACTCAAGAAATTCAACTGTAGAAGAATGATCTTAACTTACTGGCCTACTAAATCTCTTGACTCAGTAAGATGAAGGGCAAAAAATAGGGTAGAGGAGACTTTAGAATCCTCACTTTCTCATAAACAAGTAAAAATTAAATTGCCTAGAGGAGAGAGGAGAGAATGGAAACTAACCTTTACTGATAGCTGTGGGTTATATTTTAGGCTTTCCCATATATATTGCTTTTTTTTTTTTTTTTTAATGGGCTCGCTCCCTATCAGCAGAGGGCAAGGGCTCTTGTTTTTTGTCTTTTGCAGGAATGAGGATGAAACTCAGGGCCTTTGCACTGAGCTGCATCCTCAGTTCTTTATGATTATATATATATATATATATATATATATATATATATATATATATATTAAAGGTTATATACATATAAACTTTATTTACTTATGTTATGGCCAGCTCAGCCTGCCCGGGGGGTGGGGCTGGTGCAGCATGTGGTGCCAGGAATCGAACTGTGGTCCCTGCCAGTTGCCTAAGCAGGTGCTTTAGATCACTGAGCTATCTCTCCAGCCACCATACATTTCCTCTTAATCCTGATCATTTATAAAGCTTAATGATTTTTATAGATCAACAAAACAAGGTTCAGTGCTTCACTTAAAGTCAATAATCGCTATTAATGAACAGAAGCCAGACTCAACCAAAGTGTAGTATAATTGCTATATATCTGCTCTTTCCACTGGAAATTTGAATAGCATACTAGTTAGGCTCAGTATCAGCATCACATTAGATAGCAATAACCAATAAAGGACCCAAAGAATCCTTTGCCCTTTGGAAAGAGAAGCTCTTTGGCATTTAATAGCTGATTATTCATTCAGCTGTACGTTACAAAATGTATAGATGTTAATACAGCATCTTTACTTTTCATAGTGTTGTAGCACCTTCCTAAGACAGCCAACTTTCAGTTTAGTAATAGTGGGCAAGGACACTTCCCATCTGCTTTAGCCACCGCATATTCCAATGGCTCAACAACAAAAAGAATCATTAACTCAAGAGGAATGTGCTCTATTCCAGTCCTCTCCAGAGCAGTTCAGCAGTTAGTTTCACCCCAGTGGATACTGAATATAGGAAAGAAAGAAACAAGTTTTTTTTTTAAAAAAAAAAACACATTTACTAGCTCACATACATATCTGAAAACAAATACGTCTTCCTTTCTGTACCACTGGCATAATTTATTACAG